>CAUYTI010164375.1:0-19405 GCA_963575145.1 Galago senegalensis
GTCCCAGCTACTTGGGAGGCGGAGGCAGGAGACTCGCTTGAGCCCAGGAGTTGGAGGTTGCTGTGAGCTGTAATGCCACGGCACTCTACCCAGGGGGAGACAGCTTGAGGCTCTGTCTCAAAAAAAAAAAAAAAAAAAAAACTCCTCATAATTAATAGAAAGAAATAAGTGAAAATGAAGCAATAACTGGGTGCTTGTTATGTTACAGGTAGTTTTTCTAAAAGTTTTCAAGGTATTTGCTCATTTAATCTTCACTGCCAACTATGAGGGAGGGATAATAACATTTATTATCCTCACTTTCAGGAAAGAAAACAGAGGCTCACTCCTAATCACTTTACCAAACGCTGTATATCATCTATAGAATTCATATTTTCAACATAATATTTCTGGTCTTGAAGATGAACAGAAAGCTGTGTTATAATTATTCCTCCAGAGTATTTCCTTTTGTACTTCATTAAAAATAACCCTTCTTCTTAAAATAGGATCCTACCTGAGTAGACCCTGATGTTAAACCAAACCTCAACCGATTTGTAAGTGAACGGAAGCAGCCCCACACGCCAGCAGCGGGTCAACAAAGATGGGGCTTGACAGCGGAGAGAGTCAAAATGAACATTTGTTCTGGGAAAACTGCCTTAGGACTTGTGATAATTTAAGAGCTTATTTTTTTTCTTTCTTTCTTTTCTTATAGAGGAGTTGGGGAAGGGGGGGTCAGTGGGCAGGCAAACAGAAATCTTCCAGACTCAATAGGAATTTTTGTTAACCAAAAGCATCTCAGTATCATGGGATTTGTAAAGGAAAGGTTAAAATACTGTAATGATATAGTAATGTCTTTTACAAGAAAGAAAATAGGCTACTGTATCACTAAAATGCCAATTGCCCTACATATATACAATTGTAAACCAGTTATTCAAAAAATTAAGGAAGAAGAGACATGTTCAGATTTCTCTTTTGTTAAAAACTCACTATATTATGTGGCTGGGATAAAAAAAAAACCTAAGAGCAATGGTATTCTCAGTCTCCCAAAGTCTATGTATTGTGTAGTACGCAGAAAGAAGGACCTCCACATGAAGCAACACCCCATTTCTGTCCTCACAGAGCTTCCAATTGGAGGGTCAGGGTAGGATGACTCACACAGAAATTTATATAAGGTGCTCCCACCCTTTGAAACCATGGCTCTCCACTCTACAGGCAATGTTTCCCTCCCAGGAACATTATAGGCAAGGTCTGAAGCCATTTCTGGTTGTCATAACCATGGCAGGGTAAGTGTTGCTACCAGCATCTAGTGTGTTAACGGCCAGCAGTGATGCTAACATCTTACTGTGCACAGCACAGCCCCTGGCAACAAAGCAGTCTCTGGTTCCAATGTCAATAATGCCCCCTGCGGAAATCCTATCCTGAGAGGGGCTGTGCTGATTCCCATCCCTTTCCCTTTGATGGAAGATTTCTGAGAGGCACAGAATCTAGGGAAGCCACAGGAACGGCAGAGAAACCTCATGAACTACTGATGGGCCTCCTTCTTCTATCAGACTTCATGGTTAAGTTATTTCCTTTTCTGTCTTGACATACAGAGGGACCCTTTTCTGTTATACCTTCACTGTAAATAGCCTAATCCACAGCTCAAGACTTCATATCAACTTGAGTTCTAGATAGTCACATGGACAGGAAAGGCTACCCTATATATTGAGAATTGTCAACTCAACACAATAATGATAAGCTAAGCCCTAAACCCATAAAGAATAAAAAGTAAACAATTCCAGTGATTTAAAAAGCATACTTTGACCACGCTTTTGGTGTTTCTGGGTCATTCTGAACATCAACTCTAAGTGCATGGTTCATATTTGAGAATATAATTTAAAAGTTCCTTCTGTCTGATGAAATAGTAAATAGAGGAACATTACTTGCAAACAAAACCTGAAAGACACTAATTCTTAGTTTGCAGAGTTCACAATGAGCTTACAACGCTGCAGGAACATCTTCCTTACTCTCCCAGATGGTCCATAATAAAACAATAGATTGTCTTTCATCTAGTCATTTCCTACATTTTAAAAAGAGGGTATTTCTTTAATATACTTTAAGAACTTTCCAAAGTCATGTTTTCAGCATTTGTATCTGACACACAGACTTTTCTAAGTGCATTCAAAAGTACAGGGCAGAGTGTGGGAGATGCTCACGTTGTTAAAGCTAAGAGGTTGGGGGGGGCACATTGTGGTATTCGTTTGTATTTACTAGAAATCTTTCGTAATAAAGAGTAGGAAACCGAAAAAAGTGTAAATAGTTCTTAACATACACACACACACACACAAATGTTGCCTTGGTTGTTTACATAATTGAATCCTAATAGCTTCAATGGCAAATTCTTTCCAGTTTTAAAGATTCTAGAAATAGTTTCATATTGTTATTTGCCTTTTCACTATTTCATTTCATAGACAGAATCTCACTTTGTCACCTGTAATAGAGTGCAGTAGTGCAGTAGTATCACAGCTCACAGCAATCTTACACTCTTGGGCTCAAGTGATCCTCTTGCCTCAGCCTCCCAAGTAGCTAGGACCATAGGCGCCCGCCTCAACACTGGGCTATTTTTATAGTTGGGGTCTCGCTCTAGCTCATGCTGGACTCAAACTCATAAGCTCAGGTGATCCACCTGCCTTGGCCTCCCAGAGTGCTGGGATTACAGGCCTGAGCCACCTCACGGGGCCTGCCTCTCCACATTTAAAAACAACTGTACGGAACACTCAGAAAAACAAAAAAGGCTAAAGTGGTAGAAATAGCATTAAGTTAAACAACATCTCAAGTGATGCTCATGACAGATAAGGACAGACCCAAACGACCTCGAATGGACCCTTACTTTTATCAAAATGACAAGTGATTTTAGCTACCAAACTGAAGCATTCTTATATTATGTGTATTATCTAATTAGCACTCTGGAAAACGCCTGCATTGTGGTCGCTGAATTTGAGTGTTCTCTTCTCTGCCTTTTGATACTGAAATATGGAATGATGTGGTTATATCTTTACTACTTAATATGCTTAAAAAGTTAACCTTCAATATAAAAGATAAAGAAAGGGGAGGAAGAGATCTTGAAATAATAGAAATGATTAAGGAAAAGCATGTAATAAAAGGCTTAATGTGATATTTTTGGTTCATTCGCCCTTACATGAGTATTTAATTAACAAGCCATATAACTTTCCATATTCAAAATAGTTACTGGAGGGTGTAAGAATGAGCTATAACAATTCTCACTCAGAGTTTCTGTTCATAGAAAATAAAATTAGAGGGAAAAAGTACTTTCTGTTAAGCATCTCTTGAAAGTTTTGAGATACATAAGAATCAAGAAGCATAAAATCTGCCCAGACAGAAATAAATGAAGCTCTCCCAACAACACCTATAAGCCAAGCAAGTGGAAGCCTGGGTGGGTGAATCAGAAAGGAGAATGTCAACTGTGTTTCTTAGAAGTGAAATAATAACCACAACACAGCCTGTCTCAAAACTTTCGTAGTGACCCACACACAGAAGATATAATGCTTAGGTAGTTCATACCCTAAATCTACTCGATGTTCACAATAAACGTAAGCACTACCACTAGTTTCATTTCACAGATGAGAAAACCAAAGGCAGAGGGTTAAATCACTAGCCTGATGTCACCTGCCCGCTCTCACATGGCCAGAGATCTGAACCCTGGTTTGTGAGACTTCAAACCAACCACAACATGCAGGACTCAGCACAGCTTCACTTCTCACCAGTGCAGCTGCCATGAGCATCACGGCAATTCTGCTTATTTTTAAAATTGTTGCCACGTAAAGGAATGCACCAGAGAAAAACTACAGAGGAAGTTATTAAACTCGTCTTACCACTTTCAAGACAAGGGACAAACAAACATTTATGACTTTTCTTATTAAAAACCAATGTGTATGGTTGGAGAAAACTGTAGAGAAAAAAGATGAGTGAAAGGAGGGAAAAGATGTAACAATCCCATGGGGAGAGAGAAATCCTGACAACATTATGGTATTTACCTCTCTATTGATCAAAGTAGGATTTCAATGTGGTCCCCAGGCAATGTTATCAGGACCAGAGCAAAAGGTGTCTCATACAACAACAAAAAAATCCATGCCAAGGCTCCATCTTTTCTGGGGAGGAATTATACATATGCCTAAAAACAAAGAACATCCCACCAAGCTGCCCACTAAGTCCTGCAGGATTGTATCCCATTTATCCTGAGAGTACAGTTTAGATTTGGATTATAATTTTACTACTCTTGACCTTTTAATAATAGGTTGCAGGATTCCAGGGAATCTCTGCTAGATCTCAAGAGAGTACAGGTGGGATTGTCAACAGAAGGAGAATGTAAGAAATGTTATATAAGGAAAAACTTAATGCTGAAAACTGCTATGCTTTTTCCCAACTCTTCCAATCTTGCTATACTAGAGCCTCTCTGGGATCTACTCAGGAATGCGACACTCTCACCTAACAGCCCAATCACAGCCCAGAGTGACTTACAGGGCCCAACAATGGCAAAAAAAAAAACTGTAACAAACTAAATAAAATCATATTTCAAAGTCAGTGATGCAAAACAACATCTAAGAATGGTACAGATCGGAGTCCCCACCACATATACTAACCTAAATGCTCATAACTTAAATATGCACAAATTAGACTGTACTCACTCCCAGAAACAGTCTATTGTGGCTTTTCAAATGCACCCATACACATGCCTTTCCAGACTATTTCTAATACCACCTACCTGATATAAGTTCCTTTTTGTTCCTGTACCCTATTACTTAGTATAGTGCATGACAAGCACTAGACATGTAATAAGGACATATTGAATGAGTGACAATACCAGAATCATATAGGAAATACCAAGTCTTTTTTTTTTTTTTTAAATAGAATCTTACTCTACTGCTCTAGGTAGAGTACCCTGGCATCATAGCTCATGGCAACCTCAAACTCTCAGGCTCAAGTGATACTTTTGCCTCTGCCTCCTGAGTAGCTAGGACTATAGGTGCCCACCATGACACACAGCTAGTTTTTCTGTTTTTAGTAGAGATGAGGTCTTGCTCTTGCTTAGGCTGGTCTTGAACTTCTGAGTTCAAGCAATCCATCCACCTCTGCCTCCCAAAGTCCTAGATTACAGGTGTGAGCCTCCACACCCAGTGACAGCAAGTTTTCCAAAGACTAAAAATGGGGGATTGACAGATTTACCAAGGGCCTAGCTAATAAGCCATAGTATGTTCATTTTTATAATGATAGACTTTAATTCTATATCCTCTTGTAAATACTGCAATTGATTCAGAACATCCACAGAGTAAGGTATCATTCTGAAGTATGTGATCCTGAAGAAACGTTTCACTTTAAAAAATATTGAGGCTAATATTAACAGCCATAGGACAGTCATACGCTTATTAGGATGCACATCAAATTACTTAATCTAGATACAGAATATTTATTATTGGATCATGAATTTGTTTCCCTAATAATAAATTAAAAGGCAGTATTATTTAATAAATATTTGCTTAATAAACATGTCTTCCCTACCTAAAATGTTTTTTAAATTTTTAAAGAGCCCCAAAATTAACTCACTCACCTGCAAATTCATAAGATTTCATATCAAAAGAAGTGAAAACTGTGTCTATGTTTAAGTAAATCAAGGAAAAGTGTAAATTAAGTAGTGACTTTTTTTATTAAAAAATCAGGAGCTAATAAGAGATTAGGTTCTTAACCTACAGAGGCCACAGCTTTAGATGTGAACATATTCGTTACATTATATTTCATAATGATGAAAATTTATCAGCAATTTCCAACATTAGAATGGCAAAGTCCATTCATTTGAATTATTATGCAATTATTAAAAAGGGTATATACGGGTGTATATGGCAACATATATACATGCTATTCAAAATAAAACACAGATGTAAACATACAAAAGCTATGATTTACAATGACACAAAAATATGAATTGAGAAAAACATAATTTTATTTTAAAATAGTTTTATATCAGAACAATAGAGTATGATGATATTTTCATCTTCTCTTCCTTCCAAACTTTCTAGTATAAATTATTATAATAACAATTTGAAAATGTTTTTAGCTGCTAAGCCAACTTCCTAGTATAGATGTAGGAAAATGTAGGCATTCCTTGCCAGCTTCCCTTGCAGCTAGGAAAGGAACATGTGACTTAGGATCTACTAATCAGATGTACTGCACAAACTCAAGTACTAGACATAAGAGGCAGGGATCACCAGACCTGGGCAGGGCTGTGTGAGGGCTGAGTTTCTAATATACAGAGGCAGAGAATCAGGCTTCTGTGCTTGTTTTCCAGACCAGTTCTGCAATATGTTTGGGGTACTATTCCTGGCTCCAAACTTAGGCCCTCCTACCTGCCTAACAATTCTGCAAGTAACCCAATACCTTCCAATATATTTATTTTCTTTTCAAATTAACCATAGTTGCCTACTGTTGCTAGCTATTAAAAACCATGATACAGGACTAAACTTTTATTAATTCCATAAATACATGTGATATATATTTATTTTATACATACACACATATTTTCATATGTACATATGAATATATGCATTTGTATACCCCAAAATATTTATTTATTGTATAAAGGGAATATTATCATTCATTAATTTGCATGTATTATGATTTCTATATACAAACAAGAACTATATGGTATGATTCTTCATTTATTTATTTATTTAAAGACAAGGTCTCACTATATGATCCAAACTGGCCTGGAACTCCTAGACTCAAGTGATCTTTCTGCTTCAGCCTCCTGAGTAGCTGGGACTATAGGCACATATCATGCACCTGGGTGCCAATTCATTTCCATTACACCCAATTATGAAGTGGATTTCTTGTGTTTAAAGGGATTCTGCTATGGGCTCTGGTGTAGAAAGTATTCTGCAATGTGGAAAAGCCTCAAATGAATGGATTCTCTCAGATTTCTTCCCAATGGAAGCTACTGAAATGAGATTCTAACACTGTTTTCTGGGCTGTATCTTCTAATTAAATATAATATGTGGAAACAGGTAATATGACTACTCAACTTTGGAGAAAGGTATGATTAATTACGTTTAACCCTTATATTTGTATCTAAGTACACAGTGATTAATCTGCAGAACAAGAGTTGTTTGCAAATCTGCATCTAAAGGAGTACATTCTCTCAAGGCGTTTACATTTCATTAGAACCTACTAAACAGGGCTTTATATCTCCCTGCTCTGTTTAGTACAATGCACTACTCAGAGCAGACATGCAATAAATACCTATTCAAATGCTGAATTTACACAGACTGTCCTGAATTGTTCATTATTATTAATAGAGGTTAAGGCCCCCAATTCCTTGGGAACATAAATTGGCCATGACTGCTAAAGATAAAAGTCAAACCAAAGGAGGCCTTTGGTTGCAGAGACAGACATCAGGTTTGGGATTCCTCTTCTTAATCTTCTATTTTAACAACCAGGCAACTATCACAACCCTCCCTCTGAAGAACTACCCAACCCTTGGCAACCAGGTTCTCTAGTCCTTACTCATCTAGCCCCGTGCTGGGGTAGGGGGAAGTTAGTGTCACTGCTGCCTCCTCACAAGTGGATTAAGTATCCCTAAACCAGAGGAAGTACTAACGCGGGCAAAAGACAGACAAGAAATACAACACAATGAAAAATCAACTTCATCTCTTGGGGAGTTTTCACCACACCCAATTATGGCTCAATCGAAATATCCTTTTCTGAAATGCAAAATTCTTTGAAAACAAAATTGTTCAACTCTAATTGCAAGATTCAATGAATATGAAATTTGTGTGTGTAAGAGAAAGAAAGAGAGAGAGACCATCTGTGTAGCAGAGGGGTGGACAAGAGGACAAGTAAGCAGAAACAAATGGGTAAGGCCATGAGAGTGACTCCTATTGAGAATAAGCATTTCATTAATTCACATTTCCAAAAGGAAGAAAATTCCCCTTCTCATTTAAAGTGCCATAATCCACCATGACACAGTTAATAAAAAGCACAATATCAAATCTATTGCGTTCTGGAAAGCCTGCTACAGCTTTATGTCATCTCGGATATAGAAAGGTTGAGTAGGCACCACCACCAAAACAACTCAAGGGCTCTCGTTTTATCATGCTATTAACATGTTCATTAGGACGATGTAAAATCACTGGCTTAGTTTACACACCAATGACAACCAGGGAAATACCCTGCTGTCCCCTCCTGTCCAATGAGCTATACTATTATTATTCACATCTGAGAAGCGTCGCCTGCACCATCATAAATGAGCTGCAGTCAATCACTACACGTGATGATCGAGCACCTCCAGGGCTAACATCTGAGTCACCTTCATGCAAATTCAGCTGTGCACCATCGTCACCGCTCCATTACCTCAGCTTTCTTTGGAGTCTTAGAAAAACCTTAGATTACAGAGCGAATATAATCTCTCAAGGAAGAATTCATCTCTTAAAGAAAAATAGCAGGATAAAACATGAAACACAACACATGACAGGCTTCCTTCCTATTTTTAGGACAAAATGTCATTGAAGTGTCATTAAAAATGATAAAAGAAGCCCATCCACAGAAAAAGAAACAAATAACCATATAAACAAAAGCCCCTACTCTGTCTTTACCTTTATTTCCACTCTCTAGAAGTAACCAATTTTAAAGTTTACACGGTTTCTCTACATTTACTTCTAGGTTCATTCAAATAAAATTAAATGAGAATAATCATCACAATTGCATATATACAATACATGCATTCAAAACAAACTCCTGGCTATGTGACACGTATTTTTCTATAGCTTGCTTTTGTAAAAATAACAATCTGACATGGACAACTCTCCATGTCAACACACCTGCAGCTACCTTGCCTTTTAAAAGCAGCCACCTAGTGTTCCACTCTACCACCAAAAAGTTTTAATCATTTCCAGATTCAAGGGCATTGAGATTATTCTGAATTTTCACTATTAAAAGTAATACAGAATTGAATATTCTTGCATTATCAACACATTACACCATTATATGTACTTTTATTGGAGGGTAGGGTCTTTAAGGCAGAAAACAGCTGGGTAAATACCTGGTTTCCATTTTGATAGATGCTGCCCAGATTCCCTGCAAAAAAGTTATTCCACTTTCACTACATATCCAGCCAACAGAGACTCTAAGTGCTCATTTACTCACACTTTCCTCAACACCAATCCCAGGGGGTCTGTGAGGCTTTATAACAATATCTGTGAGTCGCACGGATGGAATGATTATCACACTTTCTTTGGTAATGGCACAAGGATTGGTTTCTTTGGACTCATAGTAAAGTTCCTCACCTGCAAGATGATGGCACTGTGAGGAGAAATGGCAACAGGGATGACAGCTAGGACATTCCCAGCGCAGCCTACGAGGTGGCTACCAAGCAGAGACAGAGAGGACAAGCTCCCGACCAACACCTGGGCTGGGACGCGGCTCATGACTTTCACTCCCCTTAAAGCGTTCCCTCCCTGTTCTGTTAATTTTTAAAATGTGTGCAGAATGATGTAACAGCCATCTTCCTGCCCCCCAGAACAAAGCACTAAAACAAAACACTGCCACGTTTGCTCTGGATTAAATTTGGAAATAACAATAAGCTCTATAAATTTGCCTTGCTCCCTCCCCAGATGCAACTACTATCCAGAATTTGCTGCCTTATCTGTCCAATCCATGTTTGTACGCATGTACAACACAGCATCTATAAAGTACCTATGCTACTTTGTGTGATTTTCTTGAAAAATTACATAATTTTTGAGCATATGCATGCCCAAACTTCCTTTATCACTTAATATTCAGTTTCTGAGACCCAGCCAGGATGATACACGGCCATCGAATCCATTTCTTCTCTCCACTTTACGACATTCTGTGTAATCTAGTCCTTTACTGGTGGACAAAGCTGTGGTGAACACCCCACGCCTGTCTCCTTGATAGCTTCATTAGGGTTTAAACCTTGAAGGGGAATCAGTAGGTGATACTTAAATACAAAACCTTTATCGAATGTTGCAAATTGTTCCCCAAGGTGTTTTTACAATCTATGCTCCCAGCAGCAATGTATTAGAGTTCTGATTTCCCTGTTCTCTCCAACAGGGGACTACCAGGCTGCTTTACCAAACTGCTAAGTTTGCCCATCCGGCTGTCTATAACATAGGATGTTTGTTACTTTAATTTGCAATCTCTAATTATAACTAGGGTGAGCTTTTATGAATTCCGTACATAAATCCTTTGCCTCCTCTCTCACCCCACTGTTTTCTTATTGATTTTCAAGGGTTCTTTATATATACTAGGTACCAATCCTATGCCTGTTATTTATGTTATCAATATTGTTCTTCTATGTATTGCTTGTCTTTTAATTTTGTCTTTCTAGTTAATAGCATCTCTCAGAAGTGCGATTTAAAAACCTAACAATTTAGGAGCTGGCAAAGGAAACCACCATATCCCATAACTATAAGCATCAAAGATATTTTCCGAGGCCTTATTTCACATTAAACAAGTTTTATCCCATAAATAAACTCAACTTAAAAGCACAACTGACAGTACAAAGGAATTAACTTCAAAATAAATCTTAAGAAATTGTGTTAGCTCAAGTAGGAACAAATACTCGGAGATAGTTGCTGATTCCTTTTTCCTAAGGAAAAAAATAAATCTCAAGTGGAAATACCAGACAGGAGGATATATAAAAACCACTGAAGCTTCTGATGCATTTGGCTAAATTTTCTTCTACGAAAATTGTCCCTATTTCATTATTAGCAGCAGCGTCTGGGCACTCATTTCCCACAGCTTCATAGGGGACTGCACCATAGCGTGGTAAACAAATACCAACACCCAGATATCAGTGGAGCAAACAAACAAAAAAACCTTACTGTTATTTCATGATTTTTCTTTTAAGAATAATGAATTTGCTATAGTTGGTAAAGTGCAACTATTTTTTAATTGCCAAATTTCAAAAAACTACTATCCATCCAGTAATTATCTTACAAAAGCAGGGTGGGAGTGAGAAGGGAAAATACTAGTTTGAAAACTCACGCCAAAGAAAGGAGCGATACAGGGCATAAAAGCAGCTTTTGAGTTTGCTTTTAGCCTATTTCATCAGGCAGAACAGAATACAGAAAATCATTCTTCACTTTCCAAGTGCATTGGAGGCATTAAAAGGCATACCTATGCCCCAGGAAAACACAGCACCTTCTGGAATGTTTTCTCATTGTTTAAATGGTACAAAATCTAGTAACCTTCATAGTTAATTGGGTAACACAGCCAACCTCTTTGAGGACATTTCTGACATCTTTCCATCTCATTTATTCATCCTAGATCGTACAACAAAAACAAAGGGCAAGAGGGGCGGGCAGATGCCGCAAGACCTCCTACAAAAAAGCTTTAGAATGAAAAAAAAAAAAGCCCTGCATATTTTGGTTTACTGCTCACACTCCTGAAATAAAACCATTAAAATAACAGATATTTCATTTCCTTCTTCCTTTCAAGAAATCATTTGTGATGTTTACTGTTTTTAAGCCTCTTCTGAGTCAACTTTGAGAAACTATCTTTAAGTTCAACAGAAATATGTTTTTTCTTATGTTCCAACAGGTACTATTTAATCTCAAGAGCAATTACTGTGTTTTCCAGGGTTTGCTCTTATATATTTAAAAGGTCTGTGGGGAGATGAGTGGTCTGGGGGAAACCCACAACTAGAAAAGAAAGCCGACAATCCAGTAAAGCCGATGGTCTACCCAAACTCAACAGCACTCAAAACAGCCAGGGACAGACCGGCCAGTCTCCTCCCGAAATCAAAGGGGATTCCAAATGCAAGTTTTGGCACTGTGAATAAGGCCTTAGACTAGGATCTGAGGAGGATACCGCCTCCTGCCTATAGACTAATTTCATCCACACCAGCTCAAAGGTGTCCACCATGTGTCTTTCCCAAGAAAATATAACCTTCAAGAAAAGGAGGACTTATGCTTTTGGTCCTTTGTTCATTTTGCTGCAGTTTCCCCAGTACCTATAACAATACCCAGCACACACATCTGTGCACATAGATAGAACTGTGCTGAATTAGTCAATGAATAAATGATTTCTTTATTTATTCAATCAGTGTGACCCACAAGTCTCCATTTGTAAATACCACTTTTTTATCCAGTAGTTCAGAAGAAATCATATCTGGGGAAGTTTTGGACATAAAAAGTAGGAATTCCAGAGACCAATGGACCATTTGCATTATTATTTCAAGTTTGAAGCCCTTTTGTTACTCATACTAGGAGTATGATGCATAGAGATTAGGAACACAAGACTATGGAGGGAGAGGACCAAATTCCAGCTCTGTTACTTCTAACTGTATATTCTTGGGCATGTTTTTAACCCTCTCTTCAAGCAAAACAGATTATTGTGTCTATTTCACATCAACAATGTAAGTAACACATAGGACAATTTGCATAAAGTATTCAACACAGCAACTAGCACATAGTAAGTAGACGATAAATAAAAGCTCTGATTTTATTGTGTATGTTTGGTCAAAGAAGTAGAAAAGGAAGTAAGTTACAGCTCCTATTATAAGTCATAACCAACCGTCCACAGACTGCCAGTCTCTGTTCTAGACACTCTCCTTTTGGGTTTCTTATAAAACAAGGAAACAAAAACTCCATTACCGGTGATTGGCATTCCACAATCCACTTCAGAATCTCCAGGGTATTCTTTAATCAGTCCTGTCAGAAGCATTCCAAAGTCACTTCCTAAATGCTCAATAACTACAGCATTACAGACCATATAAAACGAGATTTAGAAAAAGTTAAAGATTATACAAGTGCACTTGTACAGAACGCATCCCTCTGCTATTTGAAAATTCTGAAATGCCTCCAATAAATTACTTTAAAAGAACGACAACTAGTAGAATGCCAAATGGCATTTATAAACCAGAGCAACAAATCAAAGTTTCAGTTTTACTTCTCTAAAGATTGACATCATAAACATAACCATTACCTATTAAAGTTTACTATAAAAAGTAACAATGAAAGACAAACTGGAGGTCGGACTATACCTGACTCCAACACTTAGCAGAATGGTACAGTAATCAAGATAGTTTGGTATCAGCATCAACACAGACAATAGAGAGAGCTTAGAAATAGACCCACACATATGATCAACTGATTTTGTTGACACAAAGGCAAGGCAAGGGAAAAAGGTCATTATTTCAACAAATGATGCTGAAACAACTGGACATCCATATATAAAACATTAAACTTTAATCCACATCTTACAACATATAGAAAAATTAACTCAAAATGAATCATAAAACCTAAAACCATAAAACTACTAGAAAAAAACATACAGAATAGTTATGACTTTAGGTTAGGCAAAGAACTGTTACACAAGACATCAAAAGCATGATTAATAAAAGAAAAACAATAATTGGCTCCATCAAAATAAAAAACTTCTGGTCTTCAAAAGACACTATTAATAGATGGAAAAGACAAACCACAAACTGGAAGAAAATATGCACAAAGTGTACATTTGATGGATCCAGAACAAATAAGGAACTCTCAGAACACAGTGAGACAAACAACCCAATTAAAAAAAAAATGGGAAAATGGTTTGCACAGATCCTTCACCAAAAGAAGGTACGTGGATGATGACCAATAGGCTCAGCGGAAGATATTCTAGGGTGGCTCCTGTGGCTCAAGGAGTAAGGTACTGGCCCCGTATGCCAGAGGTGGTGGGTTCAAACCCAGCCCTGTCCAAAAAAATAAAAAAGAAAAAAGAAAAGAAAAGAAAAGAACTTTAAAGAAAAAAAAAAAGAAGATATTCTACATCATCGGCCATTAGGGAAATGCAAATTAAAACCATAATGAGATAGTAGTATTACATATCCACTAGTAAATAAACTTATCAAAAATTTAAAAGACTGGCCATACCAAGTGTTGGAGAGGATTAAGGAAATGGACTTCTTAGACATTGCTAATGAGAATATAAAATGGCAAAATCACTTTGGAGAAAAAGTTTGGCACTTTCTTAAAAAGTTAAATATATGCTTACTGTATGATTTGGCTACTTCAGTCTTAGACACTCACCTAAGAGAAATCAAAGAAAGCATCATCTCAAGCCCCGCACACAAATATTGATAGGAGCTTTGTTGGTAACAGTCCAAGACTAGAGACAATCCCAAATGTTTTATCAAGGAAGGAATGGGGAAGCAAACTGCAGCATATCTATATAAAAGAATACTACTTAGCAATATGAAGGATGAGATACTGACACCCACCACAGAACGGCTGCACTGCAAACTATCTGAGTAGAGAGACCAGGCCCCTTCCTCTATGAATACATATTTATTTAACTCTGAAAATTATGGACTCATCTTTAGTGAGTGGTTACCTGGGGGCGAGGAGAGAAGGGCTCAGGTGGGAAGGAAGGACTTAGAAAGAGGCACAAGGGTGTGTTCATTATCTTGCTAGTGGGGATCAGTACCTAGAGCAGTGGTTCTCAATCTCCCTAATGCCATGGCCCTTTAATACAGTTCCTATGGGTCACGGTCCACAGGTTGAGAACTGCTGACCTAGAGGGATAACGTGTCTAAACTGATCAGATTGTACATTTTCAACATGTGTGCTTTATCACTTTATCATGTGTCCATTAGGCCTCAATAAAACTGTTTAAAAAAATAACAGTACAAGTGTGTTTTCTGAACCATACTCTGTGTGTACTGTGCTAACGTTTCTGTTTTTGCATATTATCTCACATGGTCTTACCAGCTGTAAGGGAGGGTCTTTTTACTCCTAATTCATAGAGCGTGAAGTAAATATTATATCTTCCATAAACTAAAATTTCTTTTTATTTCCCAATAAATTCTGCATCATACTGACTACTTAATTACTATATGCTAGGGACTGTCCTAGGAACCAAGAGAATGCAAGATGTGGAGACCATGTGGTCCTAGTCTCACGTGACTTATAGTCTATAAGGGTGACAATGACTAATGGTAGAAGAAAGGATAAATTAATAAGGACTATAAATGGAACACACAAAAATATTCCATGAAGGAAGTGGGTGGAGAGTGGAGGAGAAAAAAGTGGAGGGATGAGGAGGAAGAGCTGAGGAAGTCTGTCTTCAACATAAAAAGCAGTGTTTGAACTGGGCCTTACTAGCTGGCTGGGATTTTGCAAAGAATGGATGGAGACAAAAGATACATGGAGCAAATTATCAGCATTCCTGTTGCTATTTTTCATGCTGGTCAGTACCCAGCTTGTGCAAATACACAAAATCTAAAAATAATGAAATAGTTCAGTTCTCAGTCTTCAGCCAAGTTAAATGGCTGTAAAAGGCAGGGAAGTATCTATTTCTAAACTACCATGTATGTTTTGTCTCTTTTGTTCACTCTCATATCCCCAGTGCCTAGGACCCTGCTTGGCAAACAGTAAGCACTAAATAAATATCTATGAAACTAATGAACAAAATTCCAGACAGCATGGAAGGGGGCAATAATTAATAAACAATTATGGGTAATACTGCTTCAAGCTAATCACAATAAGTTGTTCCCATTAATAGAATTTTAATTTAAATTTGTTGTAATAACAGTAGCCACTGACATTTACCGAGTGCTTCCCTTTTTTGCATGCAAAGGCATTATTTCATAGAATACTCCCCAACAACTTCACAGTATTACTATTATTGCTTTTCTGCCAATGGGAAATCAGGCTTTCAGAGGTTAAGTAATTTTGCTTCCAACATCACACACATCTAGTGCACAGCAACAGCAAAATCAAAACCCAGTCAATAGCTCACAGGCAGCCAAAGACCTCCCATGCCAGGCAGAGTCTGAAGCAATGCCTTTTAGATGTGAGAGTGGGGTTTTGAATCCCAACTCTAGGGGATACTCTGAGTTGTCATCTGATAACACTGCTTTTTCTTTTTTTTTAAACAGAGTCTCACTGTGTCCCCCTCAGTAGAGTGCCATTGCGTCATAGCTCACAGCAACCTCAAAGTCTTAGACTTAAACGATTCTCTTGCCTCAGCCTCCCAAGTAGCTGGGACTATAGGTGTGCCTGCCACAATGCCTGGCTATTTTTTTGTTGCAGTTGTCATTGTTGTTTAGCTGGGCGGGGCTGGGATCAAACCTGCCTGCCTCAGTGTATATGGTCAGAGCCCTAACCACTGAGCTACAGACGCCAAGGCATAACAACACTGCTTCTGATGACCACTAATTAAAAAAAATAACAATAAAAGCCAAATTAAGAAAGAAGCCCCCGTGATAAGGCTGCTGCCTGGCACTGGGCACAGAATTAGCAGTCCTTAGAGAAGATGACCCTAGTTGCCTCGTCTTCTAAGGAATTTTCATGGTAGTCAACAAATTGGATCTAGGCAGAAAGCCTCCACAGGGCCTTCACCCTGGCAAGAACATCCATCTGCCAAGATGGTGATCAGGCTAGGCTGTAGGTCTCAGGTCACAGAATATGTAATCAACTGGCCAAGCAATAACTCATACCCAAGACCCTGAGCTCAATAATTTGGGGTGCTCAACCAGACATCACTTGCCATCTGAAACCATCAGGGACTCTTTTAAAAATGCACAAGGCAAGGCCACTCCTATACTCTAGGTCTAGACATAGCTACTTTTATGCTTAAAATTTTGCCAGGGTATTCCAAAGATTAGGTAACTTGCAAATCACTCTTCTCAACCACAAAATAGATCCACATCATAGAGAAAAACTGCTGTCATGATACACATTGAATTTTCATCTCTATGATTTCACAATAATTAAAAGGCAAACTCATAATATGTGGTCAACTTAAAAGGAAAATCCAGTTTCTAAACTCTTTGAAGACTCAGAGACCATAGGTTATAATCTCTACAAAGAAAATTTGAAATAATAAAACATGAGAGAAAATACTATTATTGCATTCTTCTAATTACTCTATATTTTTATACAACAAAAATAAGGTAATATATTTCTAAAATTTAAAAACAACCTCATTTGGGTTTGGTTTTGTTTTTTACCTTAAAAAAATACAGTACACATTAAAATGTTTCAGAGGCAATTCCAGCTAAATATCATAAGCTGCCAATAACCGAGTCAAGGACAGAATTGAGGCTGGGCGTCGTGGCTCATGAACCTGTAATCCCAGCACTTTGGGAGGCCTAGACTTGAGGCCAGGAGCACAAGACCAGTCTGGCAATATTTCGAGATCTTGTCTCTACACAAATTTTTAAATTAAAAAATAAACAAGGCATGATGGCCTGAATGCACCTGTAGTCCTAGCTACTCAGGAGGCTAAACCAGTAAGATCACTTGAGTCTAGGAGTTCAAGGTCGCAGTGAATTATAATCTCATCACTGCATTCCACGCTGGATGACAAGAGTTAGACTCTGTCTCCTATTTAAAAAAAAACAAAAAGAAAGAAAGAAAGAATTGAATGTGTTTCAATCTCTGTGTCCCAGGGGTTAAGAGTATAACTAAAGACTGCACAGTAATTAAAAGTAGTATTTTTGTCTGAAGATCAAACCAGCATGCTATATTTTTTAAAAAAAAGAAAGATAAAGAGCCTTAGGCTGGTTTTCAAAGGAGTCTATTTTATACCAGAATAATCTATGAGCTGTTTAACCCTTCATGTGGAGGAAAACATAAATCATCCACACAAGCCCCCTGGACAGCTAGGTCATTCAGACTTTAAAATCAAGGGCGGAGAATGAGGCATGAACTCAACCGTACTTTCATTCAGTAAGTATTTATTGAGTCTGTGCTATATCCCCTGTGTGCTTTTAGATTCTGGGGACACAGCAGTAAACCAAATAGACATGTTCTCATGAAGTTCAAACTGAGCTTAAAGTACAAAAATATTAAGTTGGACCTAATAAATGCATGTCTATGTCAAAATAAGTAAATAAATAAATAATACCCTTGTCCACATGACCTGATGTGAAGAACTCCAAGTGTTGGTGGAGAAGCCAGCAAAGAGGACAGTGTGAACACAGGAATCTTAAGGCACCTCTTAATTTCCCTATTAAAGAAGCAACATTATAGGTAAATGGGGGAGGAGCCACTTTCATATTGGAAGCAGATCTGGGAAAAATCTGCTAAATGCAATGTGATGAGAGTCATTCATTTATTCATTCAATAAATTCCTATTAAGCATTAATAAAAAAAATACTAAGTTGGGAATTAGCTGTCACGGTCATAGGCACTTATGCATATGGGGGGAAAAAAGGGACCATAAGATGGATAATAGGATTATCCATCACTGGAGAAACAAAAGAAAAACTAAAGGAAGGAATAATCACAAAACGTGAATGTTCTTTCTTCCTAGTAGATGACTATGACTCTCATGTAGAAGGTCCCAAGTCCGTTGAGGGCCACCTCTCCATTTATATTTTTACAAAACACAGGGGGACATCATCGGGAGGCAAAGTCCCCACTCCACTGCCAGTTGTGCTGGGTCTGCAATTCAATTTCAAATGCAAAACTTATCACGCTTGTGCTACCCCTGGTCCCCCTCTGCTGACTGGCCAGCAGCGCTCCATCTTTCCCTGCTTTTCCCAGACCAGTTACAATCTACGCAGGACCAGAAAACCTCTGTGGGCTCAGACTCTATTCATTCTATGGGCATTCTGACAAAGATAGCGTTCACTAAAAATGATTCACAAGGTTCATACTTTGGAAAATTGAAAGCTTTATTTCTCAAAAAGTGTTAGCAGGCTGTTGGGTGGCCATTCCAACAGGTTGAGAAGCAGAGCCCAGGCCAGAAGCCGGGTGGGTGTACTTGTTTCAGAGTCAAAAGGAATAAGATTTTATACTGAGAGAGGGAAACAAGTGTAACAAATATTTCTGAAGAGAAATCATGCCCGTGAGTTACTGTGCTTTATCCCTCCTATCCCTCACTCCTATCCCATCATGGCTGGAAAATCAGTTCTAAGGTGTTTCTGGGGTCCCCTTGGCCTGGAGCGTCCATGCAGCTAGCAGACAGCTTACAATTTTATTTTTAGTTCACAATAGTCTTAAAGAAAATTGAAAAGTGATGGTCTGGGAGGGATGGAGGCTGAGTAAAAAGAGTAGGGTCGGGGCACCAGGGCTAAAAACTTGGGTTCTTCAGTTGAAAGAACTGTTCTTAAGCCTGCAAAAT
The DNA here is from genome assembly GCA_963575145.1 of Galago senegalensis. Classification (NCBI taxonomy): domain Eukaryota; kingdom Metazoa; phylum Chordata; class Mammalia; order Primates; family Galagidae; genus Galago; species Galago senegalensis. The sequence continues at coordinate 19,105 of CAUYTI010164375.1, forward strand.
TTATCTAAATCATGGCAAAATGGAAATGATAAAAACTTATAGAAAAAAAGACACTCTTGGGAGGCGCCTGTGGCTCAGTGAGTAGGGCGCTGGCCCCATATACCGAGGGTGGCGGGTTCAAACCCAGCCCCGGCCAAACTGCAACAAAAAATATCTGGGCGTTGTGGCGGGCACCTGTAGTCCCAGCTACTTGGGAGGCTGAGGCAGAAGAATCGCCTAAGCCCAGGAGTTGGAGGTTGCTGGAGCGACTCCGCTGCACTCTACCAAGGGTGAAAAAGTGAGACTCTGTCTCTACAAAAAA
>CAUYTI010164376.1:0-13989 GCA_963575145.1 Galago senegalensis
TGGTCCCAGCTACTTGGGAGGCGGAGGCAGGAGACTCGCTTGAGCCCAGGAGTTGGAGGTTGCTGTGAGCTGTAATGCCACGGCGCTCTACCCAGGGGGACAGCTTGAGGCTCTGTCTCAAAAAAAAAAAAAAAAAAAAAAAAAAAAAAAAGAAATTTAAAAATCTGTGGATCATGGGGCAAACTGTAGACGAAACAGCCCAGATGGCTGAAGTATTTACTTTTTGGTTCACTGCAGGTGTATCACAAACCAAAACATGCTCATCTATAACTGCTAGTAATTCCCCTAAAATCTCTCTTAGCTGATGGGCCTAGTTTATAATAGAAGGGGGACTAAAAAAAGATAGCAATTGCTTTGAGAGGCCATGGATATTTTTTTCCTGGACAAATAATATTTTGAAGGGCTAAATGATAAAGCCTTTGTAAGGATGGACTTATTTCTCTTGTTCATGTTCTTTGCTCTTCCATTTGTCTTTAGTTTTTGATTTTTTTTTTTTCCTAGAGACAGAGTGTTATTTTGTCGCCCCTCAGTAGAGTGAGTCACAGCTCACAGCAACCTCCAGCTCTTGGGCTTAGGCGATTCTCTTGCCTCAGCCTCTTGAGTAGCTGGGACTATAGGTACCTGCCATAACGCCTGGCATTTTTTTGTTACAGTTTGGCTGGGACTGGGTTTGAACCTGCCACCCTCGGTATATGAGGCTGGCGCCCTACTCACTGAGCCATAAGCACTGCCCAGTTTTTGATTTTTTACAGACTATGTACTTATGTGTTGATTGTGGCTTAATTTGAAAAATAATGCTGTCTCTCCCCCATACCAGAAAGATCGATTCTGTATTTCAATTAAGACCAAACGTCTCTGGAATAAGAAATGCTTTCCCGTCACATTGAATTCTTATATATAGTTTTTGTTGTTTTGTTTTTTGGAGCTTGATCCTAAAACTGACCCTGGAAGTCACTCCCTTCAAATAGGACTCTCTTAAGAGCTGTAGGAGTTTAGTTCATTAAAATATGTTACAAATAAGTGGCAACACTCTATCCTTTTAAATTTCAATTTTTTACATCCGGTCCCTGTGTGATTTTGTGACCCTGGGGATTTCAGTGTAGCTGAGAAGGAACAGGGCTATAATGTGTGAAAACATTTCTTCAAATTGCATTCACTGAAAGTACACTCTTTTCCCCACTCCTAAAACCAAACTAGAATGCATAATCGGTCTCATTGGTTCTGTTTCAAAACTGGCTGGTGGAAAACATGAATGAATGAAATTGCATTTGCTTGGAAAAAGTTTTTGCTGCTGTAGTTATAACCATAAATGAGATTTTAAAAAATGTCTCGTACAACTAATCGGATGGGTTTGCATTGGATCATTTTCTTCTTTCTCTCCTTGCCACAGAGTGTGGGTTTTTGTTTTCCTTGTTCTCCAACACAAACTGCCAGCCACGGCCTACCAGGATCTTTTCCCAAACACTGCGTGTAACTTGAGGTACCACATCTGTTTTCCTCAGTACCCCAGACTGGCTTTTCAAAAAGTATTTCTTATCATGGTGTCCACAGAAGGTCTGAAAAAGCATTTGGGGATTTGTGGCCATAACAAAATTATTAGATTGTTAGGGTGGATGATGGGAATGGGACATTTCTTTTCCTTTTCCCACAATGGAGCAAGAAGCCAGCAGCCTGCCTACATAAATCGGGCAGAACTGATTCTGAAGTTTCTCCCTTCACAGTATAGGATGGGTCTGTTTGGTAATCCACTATCACAAATGGGGCTAGAATTCATCACAAACCACAAGCAATGGCTGGGCGATCTAGGCCTGATCTGATGGCTCTTCCCGTTCCAATGTGGGGTTGGGAGCTTGTATGGGGTTTTCAGGGCACTGGACCGACCTAGGCCACAGAAGAGCCCTTCCTGACTGTGACCCATGTGTTCTCACAATTGCTATGATTGCAACACAGATTGCAACACAATTCATGTTCAGAGTCTTAGCATTTATTTCCTCCTCAGTGCACATGAGCTTATTAGACTTTTCCTGAGGACACAAGGAAGCAGGGAACATTGGGTGGAAGGACGGAAAGAGGAGTCTTCAGGAGCACGGTCAGGGAGATTTGACACAAACTTTGACCTCTGACAATTTTGCATAAGATCAGAGCCAGCACAAAGCTACATATCAAGGTTAGCCAATCTGAGTTTACTCAGGACAAACAGGGCAAGAATTACTTGCCCTTTTGTTATTTCTGAAACCTGAACTGCTTTTAGAAATAAAGGCTGGAATGTTCCATAGGCACTCGGAGCATGGGACACGGGCATGGCACACACACTCGGTCTGGCTATTTAAAACCCAGTCCCTTGGCTTCTCTCTGTGATTCTAAATACGTGTAATCACATTACCCTGCAGCAGCCGGTAACTATTTCTATAACAATGTCCAGCATCTGTGCTTGCCATGACTGGGTCCACCCAACAAAAACAAAGGGATGATGTGGCGACTGACTAAGTGGACCTCTCCAGGCGTTCTGCGCCACACTGATGTCCAGCTAGTGTTAGAGAATACGAATGGTTGTGTCAACTGAACTTCTCTAATTTTAGGGACTGATCTATTTAACTATCCTGGAGGGGAGGAGGAAGTTAGCATGTTAAGAGGATGCTTTATTTTTTTTTTTTAAGAGACAGAGTCTCAGTTTGTCACCCTCCGTAGAGTGCCGTGGCTTCACAGCTCACAGCAACCTCCAGCTCCTGGGCTTAGGAGATTCTTTTGCCTCAGCCTCCTGAGTAGCTGGGACTACAGGTGCCCACCACAATGCCCAGCTAAGAGGATGCTTTTTAAACGAGCACTTATTTACTTGACAAATGAGCAGCATAAGCACAATTTCTCACTTTCTCAGATATAGCAAATTCTTATCCTTTGGCAGGTTCCCAGCATTAGAGACTTTGCCTCTTTCTTGGCTTGTTTGATGTGCTAACACTTCCTCTACTTGCACTACCAGCCATCAGTCAAACACATGAACCCCTTAGGAATAACCTAGCTGGTTGGTAATTACCTGAAGACTGTCAGCCAGTGGAAGGACATCAGACAAGATCCTTACATAATGTCAAAGCACTTGATCAAGTTTGTGAATTCCATGAAATAGTCAAACCAGTTTAGAGATTTCATATAGACAAAATAATAAATTGAATGACTTATAGCTTTTTAGCTTCAATGTAAAATTTTTATACTTTACCATTTATAAAACGTGTAAGCATTTGCCATACCCCATCCCAAGTGTTTTATCTACTTAAATCTTAATTTGTTTCTGATAACAGCCCTTGGAAGTATGTGTTGTCACTCCCATTTTACAGATAAGGAGACTGAGGCTCAGTGAGATTTAGCAATTTGCAAAAGGCTGCATGTCTAAGTTCTCTGAGTGGTGGGGTAAGATTTAAGCACTGATCGCTCCAATTTCAATTCCACCCACTCTGCCTATATCTATATATAAACACAAATGGCCAAATGGCCAAGTAAGGCAAGAAAACAAGAAACAGAAAAATAAACAAAAATCTTTGGTCCTAAGTCATATAGTTAAGACAGCCCAAACTCAGCTGATCCATAATTAACTAATTCTCCCTGGAACCATCCAGCTACAACCCAAGGCTGTTGCCTGACACCTGAGTGCTGGGGTACCTCTTGACCCCCACACAATACTACTCAAAGAACCAGAACTCCAATTGTCAGGCATTGCACATCAGAACGAATTATGCATGTTATGTTATGCCTGTGAAGAGATCTTATTTCTTAGTCAAATATTATTTTTTAAAAGTACTTTCAGACATAGACTGAATATGTGATTCCCTTGTGGCCAACTCAAAACACAGAGCAAAGACTAATCCTTTACACTATCCTATATTAATATTTTCTTTCCCCCCTTGTCAGGGGACTAGTTATAAATTAGATGAGATTAAAAAACAGTCTCTCAAGAATTGATATGTTAAGGAATTACCTAGAAAGAACCGAGAGGTTTTTTCCCCCCACATGGTAAATCACACAGTGTAGCAGCCTGCCCCAGATCCCCGGGAGACAACATCTTGAGCGCATATGTTATGCTGGGTTCTGTATTGACTAATTCAAAAACTCCAGGGCAAAATAACCGAAGTTCCCAAGTTAAAAATGAAAGTAAAATAGTGGAATGGAATTGGGATCATTGTTGCAACACTCCAACAACTTCAGAAATAGCCATTAAAGTAGACAGCATTCCAGGTTAGCAAATTTACCATTGCCAGAATCTACCTGCATGGTGTGAAGTCGCAAACAAACCCATCTACCTCTCTCTCACTTCCTTGATGTTCTTTCTTTTCAGAAATACCATTACATTTGACAAAATTAATATTGAGATCATTTTACTAGAGGGCTTATCCAAATTTATGCCATATTAAAAATAGTCATGATATAAATATTTCTCACAAGAGCTGCAGCGATGGTGTGAATAAAAAACTCCCCTCTGAGATTTCAGTAAAACCAGATCTCACAAAGGATCTGAAAGAAAACAAAAAAAACCAAAAAACAAACAAACAGACACACACAAAGAGACACACACAGAGAGAACAAACCTTATGTTAATCCGGTTTAGCATAACAGTCACTATTCTGACACTATTTTACGAAGTACATACTGTTCCTTCCCAGATGAAGTAAGGGAGATGAATCGGCTACAGGTTTCTCACAATAATGTTCAGGGCTGGGGGTTATCTAAGCATGTTCAGTAGCAGCTAATAAAACCCCCAATTTTAAATGCAGCAAAATGTTAGCACTGTCAAATGGCCAAGCATGCAAGAGGAATCTCTCTCTCTCTCCATGCCCTTCTATGAATACATACAAAGCCCCAAATACACCGGCTGGAATTTTTAAATCGTAAATTAGATATCAAAATGCTTACGGGCCTTACAATGAGATAACATCAGGAGGAACGGTGCGTGGAATGGATCTGGCATTCTCACATAAAGCATTATCTTTGGTACAAGTACACACAGCAGGGCATTTTGGCTTCGCTGGTTTCTTCCCCTCAGTCAGCAAAAGCGCAGATAAGAGACATAGGCAATAAGCAATTCTTTTCAGGGGAATGCAGGCATTTCCCATCCTTTTGCTTCTTTCTGATTCCATGCAGTCGAAAAAATATCCCCAACCATGAACAGGGCTTCTGGAATTCAGCGGGTGATTGTCTTGCTCTAAGAACAGGTCACATAGGAGTCCACCCTTTTCCTCTGCCTCTGTATCTCTGCTTTTCAAAACAGGGACCTGCAGCTGATTCGTGCGTGAGCTTCTCCTCGCTCCAGCAATGCACTGCTCGGGGGAAGAGACCTGTGAGGTGCTGTGAGATGGGAGGGATCCAACTGCTGGAGGAGAGTGCCGACTTGCATCACCACGAAAACACTGAGCACAGCTCAGCCTTCGAAGGCAAAGTGAAGTGATGTAACAGAAAATAAACAGCTTTCTGCTTTCACCGGGAGGCCCTTTAATTGTTACCAAAAATAGGACGGCATTATGTCTTATTAGTGAGTGGGTGGGCGGGTGGGTGGGAGCAGTCATCTTGCATAGGATGCCGGCAATCTCAGAAACCTCTGGGAATTTGCTGTTCATGTAGCAAACAACCTAGTAAGAAAACTCGCTTTGGAGCCAGCCCTGGCTGGGAAAATGAAGTTAAATGAAACTCTCTCCGCAGCATTCGGCTAAGACCTTGCTGTTTCTTGCTGAGTCCACCTGGCTGATGCCACCCTTCAAAGACAAATGAGAACACATGGAGAATGTGACTTTCAGGGGACAAATGTGAGTAAATACTTTTTCTGACACTTATTAACTGTTATGAATTATTGATATTCATACCCCCACCTTCCCCTTTAATCCATTCTCTCCTTCCGTGGTGGGGGGAGGGAGACAGGAGCACGGCCCCTCTGTGTATAATCCACCCTCCCTCCTCACTTCTTCTCCCCTCCCTTCTTTGGCAGTAGCACCAGAAGCTTGGAAGGAGCTCCCTGCCGGCAGGAGGCAGCCAATTCTGGCTTCCCAGGGCTCTGCAAAAGGCCTGGCTCAGCCTAGGGGCTAAGAGATGGTAGGGGAAACTGCCCAAATGAGAACTGGAGACCTGGCTTTGAGATCCTAGTTCTGCCGTGAACTAGCTGACTTTACAGAGAGGGGAATGGCTGAATCCACTCCCCTGTCTGTAAAATGGGGATGACAGCATATGACATTCTGTGGTTATAAGGAAAACCAAATGAAAATGATGGGCTGTTACTGGTGTACTTGATCTGATAAATACAGGATGGGCCCTTGGAAAAGGGAATTCATTTAAAGAAGTAAAAATGAAGACACACTAGCAGTGAGGTGGAGTGGTCTAGTCCAAGAGAGGAAGACCCTTAGGATTAAGGAGAGGAGGAAAACAGACCCCTGGTCCTCTCATCATCTTCCAAGAGGGCACAGACAGCCTGGGGTGTCCCTCCATGCTCCTTTCTCCTCCAGCTTTGTAGACCAAAATATTGAAAGGACAGTTTGAGCAATGCATGATTAGGACGTATAACTGCATCCTGCACTGGAGCTGGATGTATCCCCACTGTGCTGTTATCTCCTTAATCACTTTTTGGACTCTCTGCGAGCTCTGTGTGGTTGGAGGGCCTGCAGTGGTGGTCATGCACATTCTCAGATCCAATTACTAGCTGTTTAGCCCAGAAGACTGCAAACTCCGTGAAGGTAGAGAAACTGCTGTGGACCTGGGCAGCTCTGTATGCACTGTGAGTAACCAGCACACTGGTGTGAGCAGTGGCAGAGTGGATGGTCCATTCGTACTAATCACATGCTTGTCTAAATCAACTTCAAATTACACCTCAGAGTTCTTTTTTTTTTTTTTTTTTTTGAGGCAGAGCCTCAAGCTGTCGCCCTGGGTAGAGTGCCGTGGTATCACAGCTCACAACAACCTCCAACGCATGGGCTCAAGCGAGTCTCCTGCCTCAGCCTCCTAAATAGCTGGGACTACAGGCGCCCGCCACAATGCCTGGCTATTTTTTGGTTGCAGCCATCGTTGTTGTTTGACAGGTCCAGGCTGGATTCGAACCTGCCACGTTAGGTGTCTCATGGTTTCAGGCTAGCAATATTTTTTTTTTTTTGAGGCAGAGCCTCAAGCTGTCGCCCTGGGTAGAGTGCTGTGACATCACAGCTCACAGCAACCTCCAACTCCTGGGTTTAAGCAAGTCTCCTGCCTCAGCCTCCCAAGTAGCTGGGACCATAGGCACCTGCCACAACGCTCGGCTATTTTTTGGTTGCAGCCACCGTTGTTATTTGGTGGGCCCAGGCTGGATTCGAACCCGCCACCTTAGGTGTATGTGGCTGGCACCTTAGCCACTTGAGCCACAGGAGCTGAGCCTACACTCCAGAGTTTTAACAAAGGGATCTGACCTAGTCAAGAAATCAGGGGACAATTTCCTGAAGAAGTAGTGACCAGGCTGAGTTCTGAGATAAGGAGGAATGAAAGAGGGGGTTGGTGAGAGCATTCTATAGGCGGAGGACAGCAACAGGATGTCTCGGCAGAGGCAGACAAAAGAATAATATCATCTGGATTGTGTTTCCAAAAAAAAGAAAAAACACAATACATTATTATCACTAAGTCAGTTTTTGAGAGCTGATAAATACTGTATTTCTTTTTCTTTTCGAGACAGAGTTTCATTGTGTTGCACTCAGTAGGCACTGTGGCGTCACAGCTCACAGCAACCTCAGACTCTTAGGCTTAAGCAATTCTCTTGCCTCAGTTTCCCAACTATCTGGGACTATAGGCGTTCACCACAATCCCCAACTATTTTTGTTGTAGTTGTTATTGTTGTTTAGCTGGCCTGGGCTGGGTTCGAATCTGTCAGCCCCTGTGTATGTGGCTGGTGCCCTAACCACTGAACTACAATGGGTGCCAAGCCTGTATGTTTTGTTTTTTTTTTTACGAGGAGGAAAAAAAACTCTCTCAGTCCAAAAAAAGTAAAGATTTTAGAACGTATTCTACTAATGCTTCACTGTCAAGGACTCTGTAGAGGAGGGAGTATCCAATAGCAGTTTTAGAAACCATGACCTATGGGCAAGCTTCACTTTAAACAGTAAAAGTGTCTCTTAAAAGTTGGCTGCAAGTCAGATTTCTGTAAATTGAATCCTACTTCAAGTGCACAGTGGAAACCTGCTCCACAAAATAATTATGTGGTAAAAAGTTTTATGGAGGATCATTTTTATTCAAAGTCACCCCTTAAATTATCTGACCTGTAAATGATGCATTTTATAACTACAAAACAAAAATCCTGAGAACTTCCAGGGAACTCAGAGCTCTTGGCTCTAATCTCTGTGTGTTACAGATGGAGAAACTGAGGCACTGAGCAGTCACACAGATGGTAAGTGGTGGAGCCCCCTCCCTGCATGCAGTGACACAATGGCAGGTACTTGGTTGAAATGATCACTTTAGGATAATTCACTCCCTACATCTCACTTTCACATGTCTCCAATTATCAAGCTTGCTTGACCCGCTCTTGACTTTGTGCTGTGTAGACGCAGTCAGAGAAGGGCAGCAGTCTTTCCCTTTTGACTTGGTAAAGGCGAGAGGGCAAATGAAAGAGGGAAAGAAACCATATCCACACTATTCACTTTACAGCTGCATTTATCTGGAAGTTCAGTTTGTCAGTTCAAGTGGAAAAAGGACCATCGGGGAGGGGACGGGAACTCTAAGGACAAATTACAATGGGCATTCTGAAAAGACAGTAACTTTTTCTTTCCCTATGGCATTTACTGCCCAGACTTGAATTCTTCATTCAATTAAAACACCCACTAAGATTGGGCAAAATTTTAACCATATAATGCAGGACTCTGAAGGCCTTTCTGGGAGGAGAAACCATTTCCTGGCTTCAGAATGGATCTGAGGAGGGGCTGGGGAATGAGGGCAAATCACTAAGTTGAAGTCTTGAGAAGCCCTCAGGGAGCAGAGAGGTTCTGAGAAGCAGAAGGGTGGAAGGTTAGGGGCTGCCACCAACTCCAAGGCATTTAGATAAGGTGTGATAATCTACCTGTGGGTCACAGTGGGGGCCCTTGGGATGGATGGAGGCAGAGAGAGGATGAAGGCAGAGTTGGAAGGAGGCCCAGGGAAGCTGGGAGGCTCAGCTGAGGCAGGCTGGTCACCCCTTCATCTAAACTGCAGGAGCGGCTGAGCAGTGCCTGGGACTGCCTCTGCACTTCACCCGCCCTGTGACGCTGGGCCGGTTTAACCTTCCTAAGCCAGCTTTATCCATGGCGATGATAACAGTGCCTATCACATAAAGTTGTTGAGAGAATTAAATGAGATACCGTATCTTTCTTTCTTTTTTTTTTTTTTTTTGCAGTTTTTGGCTGGGGCTAGGTTTGAACCCACCACCTCTGGTATATGGGACTGGTGCCCTACTCTTTTGAGCCATACGAGCCACCTAGATACTGTATCTTTTATAAAAGTGCTTCTAGTGTGGTTTGATACATGAAAAGAATTTACTGTCATCATCATCACCATCATCACCACCACCGCCATCATCATCATCATGGTTGCAACAGGACTTGACGTCTGAATACGTGATTCCTGGTACCTGGAAAGCAAAGATTTCAAATAAAAATGAGGCTAGCTGAAGTCTATATTCACTCCAAGAAGCAGGCACTTCTGAACAAGATTACATAATATGGCTTTGTCAGGAGTCTCACTGTGCAAAGGTGCCTCCTGGGAAAGAGAGAATTCATTAGTTTGGGTAAAAGTAGGAACACTCATGATTGGTCCAAGATGAAGCACAGAGCTGGAGAAAAAGAAGGTGGCTGTGAGTCTAGAATGAAGATTTTTGCATCCCCTTAAACACTTGTAAGTTAGAAGGGGGTAAGATGAATGGACTGGGGGATCCCTGCACCAAAGGAGGGATTCTCTCCAGTTCAGTGAGAGAATACCACTGCATTGTATGTGGGCGCTGGAGAGCAGCACACAGTGGTGGCACCAGGAGCTGCTTCAGAGATATGACACCAGGCCCGAGGGTCAGACCAAAGTCACCAAATTTTTCACCAGAGCAGCTCAGCCTTGGTGGCCCCAGTGCATCAGTAACAGCTCTGCAGACATCATAGGAACTGGCAAAGAATCCCATCAGGGAGTCAGAGTAGAAGAGAAGAAAAATGAGGGACAAGGTACAATGTCTGGGAGCACACGTACAGTGTTCCCGGGCATCCTCTGGAAGACTGGAAGGGGTCCTTGGGTGGGGGTGGCTGGTGGCTCTGGACGAGCAGATGAAGGCAAGCAGAGAGGAACAGCATGTGCCGTGGTTATGATCCCAGTTTTCCCCTCAGGCTGGTGTGGCCTAGGAAACACACATCGTGCAAGTAAACAAATCATTATTAGGAGCATTAAAAGATCAAGCTTGGCCTGCCTCCTTTTACAAACACTCAGACATGCAAACTGGTGTCATTTTAAGCAGCCTTCTCAAATAGAATGGGGTTTTTGAAGTTCTGAGGCTGATCAAACACAATAGTGGGTCAGGAATCAATCTAGCAGGGACAAGCAGAATTTTGAAAATGAAATTGTTTTGAATAAAAAACTAAAGCATATTGCACATATAAGGGCAACTAATGCCTTATGAAGCCTTTATTTCTATTTGTGTGTGTGTGTTTACACAGTTGCGATAGAAATTGTATTTCTTACAATCAGTTCACAATAGAAAAAAGCAGAAGAAGAAGAGGTGGAGGGCGGTGCCTGTGGCTCAGTGGGTAGGACGCTGGCCCCATATACCGAGGGTGGTGGTTTGAACTTGGCCCTGGCCAAACTGCAACAACAACAACAACAAAATAGCCGGGCATTGTGGCAGGCACCTGTAGTCCAAACTACTCTGGTGGCTGAGGCAAGAGAATCGCCTAAGCCCAGGAGTTGGAGGCTACTGTAAGCTGTGACAGCACAGCACTCTACCAAGGGTGACAAAGTAAGACTCTGTCTCTTAAAAAAAAAAAAAAAGAAGAGGAGGAGGAGAAAAAAAGAAAGAAAAAGAAAATTTTACATCAGGGTATGGTAAAGATCCTCTCCCACTCCAAGAATCTGTAAAATGATTGGAAATGATCTTGAGTCCAATACATTTAACTTACTGATTGAGGTTTAGCAATTAGACCTATTGAATTTTTTTTTTTTTTTTTTTTTGCAGTTTTTGGTCAGGGCTGGGTTTAAACCCGCCACCTCCAGCATATAGGGCCGGCGCCCTACCCCTTTGAGCCACAAATGCCACCCTATTGAAATATTTTTTGTTATTTACTAACTGTGTTTACTTGGCAAGTTGCTTAGCCTCTCTGTGCCTCATTTTCCACATTAATAAAGTAGATTAATTGTTGATATCAGGATTAGTGATGATGTGTGCAGAGGGCAGGTTAGAAGGCACCAGAATTAAATGGGAAAGGGGTAAAGGCAATGGATGGAGGGGAAGATCTTTAGGATTACTTAGAAGTAGTGTGTCACTTAGGACTGTTTGGTAGCAAGTGACAGACACAGACTCTGCCCGGGTAAGCATAAAAGAACCTTGTTGCTATGGTGACAGAGCGACTCACAGAATCTAAGGAAGGGCTTGACCAAGCAGGCTTAGAATTGAAGAACCTGTGAGAGCTTGGCGGGAGCTAATGTCCACAAGTGAATCCAGCCTGATCTCCCACATTCAGGAGAGAGGCTGATGGACTGAGCTTGGGTCAGGTGCCTGCCTCTGACATGGGAAAGCAGGGCACCTTGGCTAGCAATCCTAGGCCAGAGTACATGTGATGGGAGAAGGGCGGCTCTCCAAAGGGAAGTTTGGTGCTGCTGCCAGAAGCAGAGAGACTAGATAGAGGCTAAGCAGGCAGAACCACGGGATGTTCACTGTGGTAGGTGCTCCAGGATCTGTTAGCTGACATCAAGTGCCTTTCCTAGGCTCGTTATTCCAAACCCAGCCTCATGGTTTTAAAGAGAAATGATCAGAAGGCAATTTATACACACTGATACAGATAATTTCTCAACGGACAGTTAATCTCTGGTGTTCTTACTGTGAAATAGGGGATTTTTACCACTTACAGTCCAAGAGAATAGAACTTTGGCCAAGAGGGGAGTTGAGAAGGGATGATACTGAGAGCTGACACTTACAGAATGCTTATTATGTGCCAGCTTCCATAAATACATAAAGTGCTTCAAATTCTCATAACAGGATTTAGCCCCATAGGCTACATATTATTATTATTTCCCCTGTATTTGCCAAAAAAGAAGCAAAGGGCCAGATGTTAGGCAGCTTGCCTAGAGTCCTACTGCTGCTAAGAGATGGTGCTAGTCTCCAACCCAGGTGTTCTGACTCTGGCGTCAATAGTATCAGCACTGCTGGCCACTGCCCCTCTGAAGAGCTGTGTGGAACTCAGGGTGCTGTTCTCTGCTTTGGAGGCCTACTGCGCCCCGCAGACTGGGCAGTGCTATTGAACTACAACTCCCAGCGTGCAACTGGGCCGGCTATGCTCTTAACCCCTTCTTCACCAAAATGCTTCACTGTCTTGGGATGCCTTTTTATTGGCCAAATCTGATCTCCCTAAAGGATAATCATGCAGCTCAGCCATGGGTGCAGATGTAAGTGGCAGTAGATAGGACAGAGGGAAAGCTTCTAAGTTAAAATATCCTTTTATCCTTTGCATTTCAGCCTTCAAAGGAAGGCATTGGAGATTACCTACCCTGGGAAAGTTTTGTTGCTGTTGTTTTTTTTAACTTAGAAATGTGTACTGTGAAAACATCAATAAGGTGTTTTTAGAGCGCCCATTCTTAAACTTGGCTACATTTTGAAATCACTTGGGAAATTAAGAAAAATATTCAATGTCTGGGTCGTATTCCCAGAGATTCTGATTTAATTTGGTCTAGGATGTGATTTTTAAAATCACTCCATGAAATTCTGAATAATTCCATCTGGGTATAAAACAGAGGGCACAGCAAGCTGTTCAGGGGGACCCAGGGGGAATCAGCAGGGTTGGTCAGGAGGCAGAGGGGTGAGGGGGAAGTGGACCAGAGCCTTTATTGTGTGTGGCTTCCATGAGAAGGGACAAACAGCTTGAACAAGTTCAGGACTGGCTAGTTTGACTAATAATCTCAGTGAGTTTGGGGGCATAGGAGATGCCCCCAGTTGTTTGGCACCTGGCCCTGGGGTGATCAGGGCAGATGGATGGTGGTCCCACAATGGTTGGGGGTATGGACTCTGAATTGGTCGGTTTGCATATGAATATGTGCTAAGTCAGTTACTCCTCTAGAAGTTGGTTAACCCTGGAGAGGCAGTCCCTTGAGGTCAACCCCAAATGTCCAGGCATCAGGATATGGAAAATGAAGAGACAAGCTTAATCCACCCTTCAGTAGGAAGCAGCTGACTAGCTCTATGAGAAGTGGGAATAGCGGGAAGCCTGGAGAAGCACCGCATGAGGAGCTGAGCTGGTCGGTAAGGAAGGGAGCAGGAAGGCCTGTGCGGAGTGATTACTGGATAACAAGCAAAGTGCTGACCAAGTTCTTGCACATCCAAAAGAAAGTAGCAGAAGTGATCACGTTTGTCTCATTCTCCCATGTGCATAATCTGCCTTTAAAGAAAAGGTAAGTAGCAAATGGCTGTTTGAGTGTCCTGAGCTCTGAAAACTTCAGGCATTGTTGCCTCCTCCTTCATTTGGCACCACTTGCCTGAAGCCTAGGGTGACCAGACGTCCCACTTTTGGTGGGACAGTCCTGCTTCTCAACAATTTGTCCCACGTCCCGCGGCGTTTTGAAAAAGTCCCGATTTTTGGAAAGAAAGCACGAAGGGGCAGGAGAACAAGAAGGGAATATACGGTTTTCGGCTGCCATGTGGCTATTTTGCCAGAATATGAGTTTTATATTATTTTTGTTAATTTTATAATGTTAAACTGTAATAATAACAAATAATTGCTGAGAAGTGATTATGGAGAACTGCTTATCAAAATTTGCATTGTTGGCTCTGCGCCTGTGGCTCAAGCGGCT
>CAUYTI010164381.1:0-18972 GCA_963575145.1 Galago senegalensis
GGCGCCTGTGGTCCCAGCTACTTGGGAGGCGGAGGCAAGAGACTCGCTTGAGCCCAGGAGTTGGAGGTTGCTGTGAGCTGTAATGCCACGGCACTCTACCCAGGGGGACAGCTTGAGGCTCTGTCTCAAAAAAAAAAAGTGTCAAGTAAACTTCACTTTTTAGGGTCCTGCATTGCTAGGAAACTGGCTTGGGTGTGGGAAGGCTGGGGTCTCCTCAGGGAGGTGGGCAGGTGGGTAAATTTCTCCCCTTGAAGCAAGCAGTTGGAGGTGTAGATCTAGGCTCAACCAGCAGGTGGCGCAGAGGCTACACAGACAACTAACTCCAGCAGATTCCCAGGACAAAAAGGACCTGGCTGGGGACCAGCTGGTCTTGCAGACCCTGATGATGTTCAGTGAACCCAGATACATTCACAAGCAAAGAAACATGAGCAACAGGGTCTTCTTTTGTAAAGGCAACTATGGTCAGTGAGAACACAGGCAGGCATCCTCAAACTACGGCCCCTGGGCCACATGCAGCCCGCCTAGGACATTTATCTGGCCTGCTGGGTGTTTTTACCACCGCTGCCTGTCCTGCTTAGCAGCTGACTTGTCCCAGGGCCCGCAGTCTGGCCCTCCAATGGTCTGAGGGACAGTGAACTGGCCCCCTGTTTAAAAAGTTTGAGGACCCCTGGGCTTGAGGATGCAACTCAGACTGTTAAACTTCAGCAGTGGGATTAGTGATGTGATGACTGAGCCCAGAGTACGTATACAGGGACATGAGGTGCCGTGGGGGGCTCAGGAAAGTTGGTTTGGAGGGCTTTGGTAATAGGTATTAGACTTCATATAAAGGATTTTTTTAAGAGATAAAGAACTGAGGTGGGAGATAGAAATGGAAACACCTAAGTGATCACCTACTAGGTGCCAGTTGCTCTAACCACGATCTCCCTCCTGGTCCTCTCTGTCTCTCTTCAAGGTGGGTACTGTGACCACCCCTGCCATTACAGGTGGGGGAATCTGGGGGTCTGGGAGAACCAGCAATCTACCTTCAGTCTCACATCCCATGATGGAAAGTGGAAGATGTGGGTCTGCCTGGTGCAAACTCTGTATCCTGCCATGAGGTGGAGGCCAGGCTGTCACTCTAGCCAATCCAACAAGTCAGTCTAAATGACACACGACTGATGGGCAGAGGCAGTGTGATCTCGTCAGAGCAACAAGATCCAGAGTAGATGCCTCAAAGGACCAAATAGTGCTGGGTGACTTGGGTGGGTGGGGCAGCCACGCCAGCAGCCAACAATGTTGACCCCTCTCCTGATGTCTGATGTCTCATTGGCTGTCCTGGTGAAAAAAGCTATCATTAGATGGGCTGAGAAGGCTGTTCATAAAAAAGTTATTTGCAAGGAAAGTAAAAGGAATAGCAGCCAAAGAAATGAAGAGCTGGCCACTGAAGCTGAGCAGAGACAAATGCCTTCAATGAGAAAGCAGGAGCTGTTTCTTAGCAGAGGATGAGGCAGGGTAGCTGAGGCTGGGGTGGACAGTGAGAGTGGCTGGACTGCAGGCCAGGGGAAGTGGGGTAGGGAGCAGAGCAGCTCAACACTGTCCTCCCCACCAGGGTCCCGCTGTCTGTTCCTGAGTGGCCATGGGATGGGGGGCTGGTCAAGATGACAGAGGGGATGTAGAGAGCAGGCCACCAGGGAAAGGGAGTGAAGAGACAGAGTAATGGCAGTGTGCACGGTCCCCTCGGAGACCCGGCCCATGGCCACCAGTGGAGGGGGAATGAGGCTTCCTCGGGAGCTGTCCTCACCATGCCCACCATCTGTGTGGTCTCTTTGGGCCCCTGGCCAGAAGAGGCTGGTGGCTTCTCAATCTCTCAGTGACCCGTAAGCCAGATACTCAGCACTAACTAGAAAGGGTTAGAGGATCTGACTTCCCCACCAGATCCACCCCCAATGGTTACACTGTAAACTTTAAACCCATTTCTGAGATGCCTCTAATGTTAGCTGAGTCTCATTCCGAGGCCATCAGTATCTGGGAAGCTTTGAAACACAGCTTGGAAGAATGAACTCAGGAAGAATCTTCAGAGCAGGGGAGCCAGGAAGATGGAGTCTGACCACAGCAGAAAGCAGGGCACGCCCAGCAGTGGGCAGGTGTCCAGATAAAGCCTAGAGCAGGTTTCCCCAGGGAGCCAGTGCGTGGTGCCAGACTGCAGGCAGACACAACCCGCCACACTGACTCAGGCATCCTGGGGAGACAGGGCCACACCCAGGTTTGGGGGAAAACTGCTGTTCTTTACAGCTGGGTCTGCCCACTACCAATAAACGTGGGATTTGCATTCACTGCAGAACGTCTGAAAGAATAGCTCTTCCAGAGGGAGGGGAAAGACTGGGAACGCTTACTGGAGCAAAAAACACAGCTGCCCTCTCCACACCCCCATCGTCTCCACCCAAGGACACCACAGCCCTGCCACTGCTGGCTGGTTAAAGCTCCCAGTTGCCCTAGAAAGGCCACAACTGGCAGAGGTGCCTAAGTTGCCAAGGTATGACAGTGGCAGGAACCAGCCAGGTGCTGGCTGAAAGGTGGTCCTGGCTACAAGCCCAGTGTCCCTTCTGCCCCTGGGAACTGCCCCTCACACTCACTGGCTACTTCCCTGAAGCCACACTCAAACCCTGAGACGAAGGGAGGGATAGGCACTCCCTGGGCTCAGCCCTTTTCTGCAGAAGCTGCTGCAGGCAGTCCTGACAGTGTGTGCACTGTCCCTGTCCTGACAAGACACGTGGCAATGAGGGTTATTTGGCAGCTGCTTCCTGGAATGGCCTCCCATCCCGGGTCCCTGCTGCACTACAGACTAGATCTAGACTTGAGGCCTGCAGGCAGGCAGGGCATGTTTGTCCCAGTGAGCCCTGCGCAGGAGACTTGTTATTGTCATAGACCATAGGAATACCAGCCCCTTTTAGGGATGGCATGCATGTCATCACTGCAGCCCTGTTGTGTGAGTTTCTAAAGTTCCCTGCTTCTATCCCCAGAGCAAGAACCAGAGTGCTGGGAATATGTCCCAGGCCCGTGGAGACTTGCATCATCTTCAATGCCATTTCTCCATGAAATCCACCTCCTTCACCTCACAGGGGAAAAGAGCACCTCAGCACAGATGTCACAGTGGGGCTTCTGAGGCACCCAGAGCCTGGGAGGGAGGGACACTCAGCAAGACCCCAGGGCTTTCCTAGAGCCACCCCCAGAGGAAGGGGACCCGCATCAGTCTCTGGACACCCCTCAGGATCCTGGACACCCTAACCTTGCCTGCAGCAGAGGTCCAACCCTCCACCTCCCCCCAGTAGTGACTAAAGCAAACACCCGGGGCCCTTTCCCTTCTCTGACCCCTTCTGGTCCCCTGCTTCACACCAGCTGGCACCTGGCAAGCCGGTAGGGACTGCAGAGTCGGGGAACCACCTCTCCCCACCCCTCCCTTTAATTTGCTATACTGCTGACATGTGGGAATGTTTCAGACTTTCTGTAATCCTGCAGAGAGGGCTTTATAGGAGCAAGAAGACTTGGAGTTTATCTGAAACCACACAGGAAGGTTCCAACAGAATTAAGGGCTAGAACACTGACTGGGGCATGCCGACTTCTACCCTAGCAGTTTCATCTTTGAGAGCGACACCCTGTTTCTTCTGCGTGGCCTGATGTGTGCATGTGCACTCACCCATATGAAGGGATGCGATTTTATCAGGATGTGTGCTAATCTGAAAAGCAAGAGGTGAGGGAAAGCAAGGGGACTGCACAGTCAGGTGCTGAGGAAAAGGCTGATGCAAGGGCTGCCAGCCCCTGTCACCAAGTACACACATGGGTGCGCGTGCACACACAGGAAGGGACCTGCAGGGTGGCTGCCCTGTGGGTGTAGCTGTCCAGGCCAGGGCAAGGGTACCTGGTGCACTGTCCCCCCAGCAGGAAGCCAACATGCACGAGGGGCTTTACACAAAGCAACACTGCATGATCTATCCTATTGGCACCAACACTAGAACCAGAGCACACACAGGACCAGCAGGAGAGCCACTGACACCTAGGCCTATCCCAGAGAGAGGGAGCAACAGAAAGCATCCCTTCCAGGACAGGCCTGAGGTTCTGTGAGGGGCAGTCCCGGGGCTTGGTGAGGAGCCTTCCAAAGCTGGGCTGGGTTTTCCCGGCCTGTGTGGGCTCTGTTGTCCTCTCCTTGTCAAAGACTGATTGGGTATCAGAGCCCCTCTGAGTTTCATGGGTCCTCATGAAAACTTAAGGGGCTCAGGAGGGAGAAGCAGCAGGAATTCTGTTTCCGTGAGGAATTTTGTTTCCTTGAGTCTGGTTCATGTGATTGGCCATCTGGTTTCTTTCTGGTAGCGGGCACAGGCTAGTTTGCCCATCTGGTGGAGGGGCTGGCTCTCTGGAAAGGTCTCCAACGCAGACTCTCTCCTCCTTCCCCCAGAGACACACTCAGGTCCAAGCAGGTTTTATTCCCCCCACACCCATTGAGTTGGTGGGAGGCGGCTCTGATGCACATGTAATACATTCGCGTGGACGTACATGACACAGACAGTGATTGATGGTGGTCACCAAGGGGCGCCCGCACACCAGGATGCTGGCACATGCAGACACACAGGGACACACAGCAGAAGCAGGCGCAGGCGGGAGGCAGGGACAGCCCCAGCCGTGTCTGCAGGCCATTCCAGTCCCCAGAGTTCTTTGTCCTTCCAGTGGGGCTGTTGCTGGGGAAAATGGCCTAAGACTCTCACAGTTCACCATAGACAGGGAAGGGAGGGCCCCAACACCACCATGGAGCTTCAGAGGGACCAAGAGGGACTCTTCAGCGAAAGCCTGGCAGTGCTCTCTGCTGGCCACAATGGGATGGTTGCAGCTCAGAATGGGAAGACTCTGGCCAGGCTGGAGGCAGCAGAGGGAGGTGTGGGGGTGTGTGTGTATGTGTGTGTGTGTGTCTGTCTTACACTCAGAGAATGGAGAGGGTGGGAAGGGCTTAAATCTGGGCCTGTCAGGGATTCTCTATGTACATTTTCCTGGGGTACTGAAAATTTCCCCTTAGACTCCCAATCTTCCTAACCCTCACCTCCTGGAGGTTTTGGCAAGTTCACTTATGCACCTGGAGGGGTGGGGTACACAAAGGATCTATTGGTCCCTTGAGCCCCAGCATGGCATGCTGCAGGGGTGCATGCAGTGGTGAAGTCATGCAAGCCAAGTGCTGAATTGGTGTCTCCTTCCCTATGAGCTGCTCCCTAAACCTTGGGTACAGCCTCTCAGGTCCCTTCACAGGCCCTAACAGGGTCCTCAGGGCCTGCTCTAGGCACACACCCTATACCTCTGGCATCTGGCTTGTCTAGTCCCCACCACCCTAGCCAGGCCTCTGAGACCACCCTCCTTTCCTGAAAGCTAGGGGGCTGGGCCCTATTACCCAGTGCCCTGGGAGTCTCTTTACTTCTGTGAGGCTCACTGACCTGTAGGTGTTTTGCCAGGGAAGTGGGAAGAGTAAGAGGGTTCTGCATAGGAGCACAGGACTGCTGGAAGGGTGGCTGTCCCTAGCTCCCTGCTGAAAGTGCTTGGGGTCAGTGAGTAGATGGGATAGCCTCCTGGCATGTGTGTGCACTAGTGTGTGTGTATGAGTGGGTACACACGAGGGTATGAGTGTTTGTGCACCAGTACATATGTATGAGTGTGTGTTACCTGTGTATTAGCATGTGCATGAATACACTTGTGTATATGGGGGAGCACTGAAGTGAGCCCAGAGTTCCAAGGAGACTGGGACAAGGGACTGTGTACAAACATGATTCATCTCTGGATAAGTTGTCTCTCTGATGTAGATGGTGATGTATTTATACAATAAAATTTATTAGACTAGATAAAACCAAACTAATAGAGTCATGTCAGTTTCTTCTGGGTTGAAGGGAAGAAGGGAAGCATTCTAAGAATTAGAAAACCTAAGTAGTAAACTAGAGAGGTGCGGAGGCGGGACAGAGTGTGGGGAGTGGGGTGCAGTCACCCTTGCCTTCTGCCCCGGCTAAGCCTAGTAGGGATGAGCTGGCTCTGGCAGCAGTGACTCCCAGGAACTAGACAAATGGGACAGGAAACTGACCGGGGACGTTCTCTCAGTGGCTGTGCGGTGAACTCGGGGAGCCTCCCCTGCTGTCTCGCCCTCCTCCTCTTGAGGCCTAAGGAAAACACAGCCTCTCTTTAAAAACAAGCACCTGTGAGACCAGTGCCTCCCTCCAAGGCCTGGCTTCCCCCCGCACCCATAGGGACCCCGCAACAACTGTCTCCCTGTCTGGGTGGCCCTGACAGCCTGCAGGTGCTCAGCAAGGGGCTGCCCAGAGGCTTCCTAGGAAAGCCAAGGGAGATCTCCAGAAATGACCTGGGTTTCACACAAAATGGTCTGCAGGGCATGGGCTGGACTGGGTAGTTCCCAAGGGGAGGCTTAACCCTGATAGTATTGCTCTCCACCCCCTTATCCCGTACCAGCCCTTGCGGGGGAACTTCCAGACATTCTGGGCTTCTCTGACAAGCCACCCAGGTGTGAGATGCAGGCATGTCTTGTTCCAAAGTCAGGTTTCTGATTAAAAGCACCCGAACCCTGCCCCCTACATGGCACCTGGGACACACAGCTCCCACTCACCCAGTCTCCTCTGTGGGTCTCTCTGGGGTCTGGCGTTCTTTAAGCTCAAGCTAGGGGAGGAAGAGGCCAGAGATCAGGACAGGCACTGAGGAGCCACACCTGCACCCCAACACACCTGGCATTTGCTCACCCTGGGGCCAGCCCTTCTGTCTTTTGTGTTCATTAGTCAGTACTTCCTGCCGCTTGTCTTTCTTCCCACCCTCCCGCTGGCCAAGTCTGTCACGCCATCCTAAGCCCCTAATAACCAGCGTAGAGCTCCTGACCTGAGCCCCCTTTCCAGTCCCCCTACTTACTGTGGTGGGCTTCTCCAGGGCAGCAAAGCGCTCTGCCCAGCTGGCTGTGGACTTCTCAAAAGCCTCATGCCTCTTGATGAGCTTCTCTACGCTATCTACCGTGTGTCCAAAGTCCCTGCTGGCCAGGTAGGGCTCCTGGGCAATCAACCATGCTTCGGCCACGGATGCATCTCTGGAGAACTGACACACCTCCAGCACTGCCACAGGGAACAAGCCACAGAACCCCCAAAAGGCCAGGACCATTAGCACCACAGTCTGCACCCGCAGGGCCTGGGTGCAGCTCAGCAGACAGACATGGGAGCTAGTGGTCAGGCAGCTGGCCTTCATGGCTGTCCCTAAACTACATGGACACTCCATCCCCACATGGCTCCCTCAGCCTGTTTTTATCAATAATTGTCTTTTAAAAACACATTAATTTGGAAAAACTCTACTTTGAAAATAAAAGGTAGTTCAGACACCTCTCTTTGAGAAACTGTCTTCTGGGCTCGGCGCCTATGGCTCAAGTGGCTGAAGTGGCTAAGGCGCCAGCCACATACACCAGCCCGGGCCTGCCAAAAAACAACAATGACAGCTGCAACCAAAAAATAGCTGGGCATTATAGTAGGTGCCTGTGGTCCCAGCTACTTGGGAAGCTGAGGCAGGAGACTCGCTTGAGCCCTGGAGTTGGAGGTTGCTGTGAGCTGTGATCCCACAGCACTCTACCCAGGGGGACAGCTTGAGGCTCTGTCTCAGAAAAAAAAAAAAGAAAAGAAACTGTCTTCTGCCCTGAATGTTCTCTTTCCAGCCCTTGGCTGTCTCGTATAACAGTGGACAAGCAGCCATGGGGATCAGCCTGGGACTTCTGGGCTTACAGCTGCTCCTCGAGTGGGGGCTACTGTCACCTTCCCTCAGTGTCCAGCTGTAGGAGGACAGAGCTCTTTTTGTGCCCAACACTCTGCAGAACAAACATCTGGGGTGCAGACTAGAGCCTCACCCTGACCCCCCCCTAGGTCATAGCTGGGCAGGGAGACCAGCCTGGGCACGGGGGAAAAGGCAGGTGGGGCAGAGGCAGGCTGGGTGCGGGGGCATGCGGTTGGGTAGGGACAGACTGCCTGTAGCACGTCTGCTCCGTCTTAGGTTTGGACCCCCAAGACCCTTGACTTTGCCTACAAGTGATGCTATGGGGGGTTTCTCTAGGCGGTGGTGAAAATCCACCCCTTGTTGCTTCTCCCCCTTCCCCACCACCAGCAGGGCTCTGGCCACTGCCCCAGGGCCCATTTGCTAGACTGCACTCACACATGTGGAGCCGCTCCCTGCGGGCCTCCCACTTCTCATTCATCTCCTTCCTCCTGGACACAACTTGCTGCAGTTTCTCCCTGATCTGTGAGGATGAAAGTGAGAAAGGCTCAGGCTTTCTCTGCCTTCCCCTGTCTAAGGCAGTGCCCAAATGAATCCTGTGAAGAATGCCAGGTTTTGTCACACCACTCGGCTTCAAGCCCTGGCCCTGTTCCTTGCCAGCTGTGTAGCCTTGGACAAGTGATTTAACCTCTGTCTGAGGCACATGTGCCTCACCTATGTATGAAAGGGTCACTGACTCCAACGTGTGTGCACACGTGGGTGTGAGGCAGGTCACGAGCCAGTGCTCCCCTCCTGAGCAGCCAGCCCCTTGTGGCAGGAGAGTGGCCTAGTTTGGCTGCAATCCCGGGCCTTCCCCGGAGCTCTGCAAGTGAAAGAAGCCTCTCAGAAAATCTGGAGCCCACAGGTCCACCCCCTAGCAGCCTGGCTGGCTGGCACGAGTGAGGACATGGGTCACCTCAGCACCTCTCACCTCCTCCGAGGCCTGGTGCTGCCGCTGCAACAAGGACTCGCCAAGCTCCAGGCAGGCACTGAAGTTCTTGCTCCGGGTTTCAATCTCTGCATTGATGCCCTGGTGATACTTCATGAGCAGTTCCACTGAGGAGACATCCCTGGACCACAGGGAAAGGGCAGGAGAGGCGGTTTGGGACAAGGCCATTCTGGCCTGCCTCTGAGTCCCAAGCACAGAGGCCACCTCTCTGCTACCCGCAGGAATATGACCTCATTCCTTCTTCTCTCTCTGGCCACCCAGGAAGTCCTCTATCAGCCTGGCCCCAGCAGTAACATTGATGCCCTGGTGTGCTCCTGGTCAATGGCTAGGACATGGGCAAGGGGTGCAGGAACCTCAAAAGAAGCCTGAGGACATGAGTCAGCAATGAAAAGGAAAGAAGCGCTGATTCACACTATGACAAGCCTCACGGATGAACCTTGAAAACACTAAGTTGAAAGACCACATGCTGTATGATGCTATTTATGTGAAACATCGGAATAGGTGAATCCAGAGAGACAGTAGAGTAGTGGTTGCTGGGAGCTGCAGGGAGAGGGAAATGAGGAAGGTGACTGCTAAGGCACAGGTTTCTTCTGGGAGTGATGAAAATCTAAATGTACACTGTGGTGGTAGTCATGTAACCGTGAATATACTAAAAACCACTGGCTGATTATGGTATATCTCCATAAATATGTTAAAAATTAAAGTATGGGTGCCTGTGGCTCAAGGAGTAGAGCACCGGCCCCATATGCCAGAGGTGGTGGGTTCAAACTCAGCCCTGGCCAAAAACTAAAAAAATAAAAATACAAAAAAAATTAAGGTATACCCATCAGTACAGGCACCCTGGGGGCAGAGGGATGGAGATGGGCTGCTAAAACTGTGAAACTGACGCAAACTTGGGGGGAGAGCTCTTGGCCTGCCAAGACATCATTGCCCAGGTGTCTCTCCACCTCTTCCTGAGTTTGGGGGATGGTCCCCCATATCCCAGGGCTGGGAGAGGAGTGAACAGTCTTGGACCTGCCCGGTGTTGGCCATGTGAGTCCCTTACTCTCACTGATAGCAGTGGTCACCATCCCCAGTGGAAAACCTAAAAGATGTCTTCTTCCCCTCTTCAGGACTCTCCTTACTCTGAAATGGTCGGCTCTCCCAGTCGAAGCTGAGCTAGTCCATCTATGCCCAGATCCAGACCTAGCCCCAGCCTCAGGCCTCACGGGTCACAGCGATTCCCAGACACCCCATAGGCCAGGACCACCCCCATCTAGGCAGGAGCCCCAGTGCAGCACCCTGGCCTCCCTAACTCCTACCACAGCATATGGTGGAGGTGCCTTGAGGACGCCCCTCACCTGGGCCTCTCCTGGGTCTCGATCTGCCGGATGATGCTCTCCATCCAGGAGAGCAGGTCGCGGGCCATGCTGAAGAACCGGAATTTGTCCGCCGTGTCCACTAGCTGGGTGCGGCGCCCAGCACAGGCATCAAGCAGT
The DNA here is from genome assembly GCA_963575145.1 of Galago senegalensis. Taxonomy (NCBI): domain Eukaryota; kingdom Metazoa; phylum Chordata; class Mammalia; order Primates; family Galagidae; genus Galago; species Galago senegalensis. Next base: position 10,219 of record CAUYTI010164381.1, read on the forward strand.
GCCTGCCACGCGGCTGACACCTCCCTCTCCTTGTCCTGGATGGCTTCTGCCTTCTCCCCAGCATATGCCGTCTGCAGGCGTGTGGCCACATCCTGGAACTGCTGTACCTGTGGTCAGGCCAAAACAGACATTTTTCCTCAACATCTTGGATGTCTATCTCCTCAAGACTGCTCCCTGCTGGAGGGCAGGAGCTTCAGCCAGTGAGTACTGTGGGGAAAGCACCCTGCCTTGACATCTCTGCCCACCCAGGGCAGTCCTTACACTTTGTAAGGACTTGGGAGTGAGAGGGACTCTGCCTTTTTATCTCCTTAGAAGTACAATAATCGAGTGATTATGTGGCAGGTGCTGTTCTGAACACTGTCTATTAACTCTCTTCATCTTTACACCCCAGGAAAGAGCTACTGTCACCACCCCTGTTTCTGAGATGAGGAAGCTGAGTAACTGGCCCCAGGTCCCTCACACTAGTACAGGGTACAGCTGGCACCAGCACTGGGGTTCTCAGCCACTCCACATGCTTCCTTTCCTGGAAGGGGCTGCACCAGGCCTGATTGAGGCCAGTGTCAGGGCCAATGAGCCCTTACTCCTGCAGCCTCAGCCGGGCTGCACCTGTCTTAGGGCCCCAGCACCCCCAGCCCAGCAGCCACATACCAGGCCCCATCTCTACCTGGGGGCGGGGGACAGATCCCTAAGAAGTCCCCTTTGGGGTGAAACAGGAGTCTCACCTACCTTGGTGTTCTGTCCCCAAACTTCCGGGACTGGCCTAGGATGGCACCAGCCCACCTCTCCTACAACACAAGGAGGCTGGGGGAACCCCTGGCAACTGGGGCTCCTTGATTTGCCCTTTTTTTTTTTTGAGACAGAGCATCAAGCTGTCCCCCTGGTAGAATGCATGGCATCACAGCTCACAGCAACCTCCAACTCCTGGGCTCAAGCGAGTCTCCTGCCTCAGCCTCCCAAGTAGTTGGGATTACAGGTGCCCGCCACAACCCCTGGCTATTTTTTGGTTGTAGCCGTCATTGTTGTTTGGCGGCCCAGGCTGGATTTGAACCTGCCACCTTAGGTGTATGTGGCTGGCACCTTAGCCACTTGAGCTACAGGCACTGAGCCTGATTTGTCCTTTTTAATCACACCAAGCTCTGGGGAACCCTGAAGTCTGAGCAGATCCTGGCATACTCTGGATTCAACATGAAAAGGTTGAATTGCCTGGTGGCTAAGCACATGGGCACTATAGCCAGGCTGCCATTGCCTGTGGGTTCCTGGGCAGCTTAGTGGCCTCTGCAGCCCCCCTTCCTCACTAGATAACAGGGACTATGTCAGTGCCTACCTCTGAGGACAGCTACAAGGGTTCAGTGATACATATATTGTTAGAACAGCGCCCACTGCTGGGCAAGTACTGTTTGTGTTGGCTAATAGTACTGCACAACCAGGGGGCATGGTGTGCTTTGGCTATGAGCTAGGGAGCTTCTGAAAGCCTCCCTGTCCCGAGGCTCTCTATAGAGGCAGAATCTCCTGATACACATTTAGGTTTCCCCTCCTCTGGAATCCAGGCAGAACCCAACACTCTCACCCCCCAGAAAAGCTGCAGTCTGGAGCCCGCCAGTGGCAGTGAGGGGCAGAGGCACCTGTACGCCCAGCAAGTGGAGCTCCCGCTCAAAGGCCGTGTGCACCCGATGGAAGGACTCGGCTGTGCTAGCGTCCAGGCCCACGTCCTCAGGCAGCTCACGGTGCTTCTCGTCAATGAGGCCCAGGATCTCGGCGCCGGTATAGAAGTAGCGGTGCCGGTCATAGGAAGCGGCCAGCAGCTGCATGCGTGTGTCGATGAGTTCCAGTAGGTCTGCCCACATCTCATTCAGCCCGTCCTTCCACTCGGCAAGCGTGGCTGCCTCATCATGGCCCGCGTCAATGAGCCGCTCAATGACGGCATTCACGTTGTCCACCCGCTCCTGCCCAATCGCCCCTGTCTCCCGGGCAAAGTCCCGGAACTTGTCCCGGAGCAGCTGGACACAGAGCAGAGAGAAATGCAGTTATCAGGGCGCAGGGGCAGGTGGGCATCACCAGCTTCACCTCCGACTCTCCCAGGTGGCAACTATACGTTCCCCAGACAGGCCCAAGTCCTCTGGTCACATTTAACACTGGTGTGACCACGTCTTATGGCACTGCAACTGGCAGGGTACCACGTGTGTCTGGAGTGGTGTGACCCCACCTACTGCACTGAGGAAGACAAAGCCAGCGGGACCTGTAACTACTCACAGTGACATGGTCAAAGTCTTGCCCCAGTTCTGGGGAAGAGGCCACTAGCTCCTTCTCCAAAATCCACTGCTCCAAGTCGTCGACCTCCCTCTTCACCTGGAACTGGTGGTACTTGTTCTCTAGCTTCCTCTTGCGCTCTTCTGCCCTGTCCTTCAGCCCCGCATACTGCTTGTCCACTTGCCCCTGAAGTCTGATTATCTGCTCCCTGGAATCCAATCCAAGAACATCCTCAGAGACACCAACCAAACACCCAGAGCTCAGAGGAGCTCGCCTGCTGTTCCCCAGCCCCCCACCGGGACAGGAGGGGAGTGAAGTAAGGACAATGACAGGGGCTTTGTTAGGAGGGAACGAGGGAGCTGGGGAAATAAGGAGCCACCTCCAAGACCATGATGCCTTGAAGGATGACAGAGTAGTGTTCTGGAGGGGTGCCTCTCACAGCGCCCCTCACTCTGGGGAGCCCATGGACACAAGGGCAAAGTACTATCTGAGTCAGCTCCAGCGGCTGGGGCCCTGCTTAGCTCCTCTGGGAGGAAAGGATGTACCACAGACTCAGACTCAGGGGCCTCCAGCTGCCTATGGGCGGCTGAGGAAAAGGCCACACTGGGGCAGCCTGTGGGGTCTAGCCCAGTACATCCCCATTTATGCAGAACCCACACACTGCACAGCGCAGACAGGTAGGGGTTCTGCCTTTGCTCCCATAGAATAGTACTGCTGGGACACTGAGGTCCTGAATTACTTTCTGGACCTTAAAAAGGAAAGCAGAAGTAGTCTTCGGTTTCTCTTAGCATATACTAACTCTGAAAGAACGGAGCTCTCAGTTTTCCAAGAGGGTACTTTTGCTATTTCGTTCTCTGCTCCTGTTGCAAACCAGGACTTAGCTGGTCTAGTTCAAAGTGACTCACACAAAAGAAGGCATAACCTGGAATCAGGCCCATCAACAGTCCTTAGTTTGGGGGGAAACTGCTCCCATTTTCACCTCTTAGACCTGCTGGGACACTGGCTGGTAGGCCTGGTCATTTGTGCCCATGCCCTGGCCAGATGGCCCTAGGAGGTGTACGCACCCCTCGGGGTGACCAGCAGCCAGCAGGACCTGAGCACGGCTGGCCAGCTGCTTCATGCTCCTCCCGTACTCCTCCACTGCGCGCTGCTGCCGCAGGTGCCGCTTCAGCATCACGATGGCACCCTCTTCATCCTGGAGGCAGCAGCCATGTCAATGTCAGGGCTCAGCTGGGCCATATTCCCTCCCTTAGCAAGTTATAGCCCAGCTCCCGGAGGTGCCTAGGCAGGAGGACAGCCACACATGTTCCTTCCCATGTTCTCAGTTTCCAACATCATCCGACCCTCCTGATTCTTCCCCTACAATTACTCTTCCTTCCTTTCAGGGCTGCCTCCAATCTCTGTCCCCATGAAAGCATCCTGTCTCTGTGGCTTTGAGAGCCCCTCAGCTCATCTCTCACCCCTCTTTCCCATGGATGTTCCCCAGTACAATACCCATTACAAGAAACGCAGAGCACTCTTGTAGGGCAAACTTCAGCAGGCTGAGGGTCCCCCACTGCAGCCTGTGCACCTGAGGGGTGAGCCTGAGAGAGGCTGTGGGCTCCTGTGCTGCTGCCCACCCTAACCCTCCCTCTCCACCTCGGCCCGTCCCAGCAGACCTCAGGGGTTTCATCAATGAAGTAGAGCTCCTGCTCCCCGATCCAGGCCTCAGCCTCGCCTGCGTCCAGGTAGTACTGCTGGGCCTCGTTGGCATCCCGTAGGCGCTGCAGCCGCCCAGCCGCTGCCTCCCGCAGCCTGTCCCATGAGTTCTGCAGGCACCCAAGGCGCTCCTCCAGGTCCCGGCAGTCGATCTCCGCCGCTTGCACCAGCTGCTGCCCTCTCTGCAGTACGTCTTCTACACGCGGCGCATGACCTAGGATCTCATTCTGCAGGGTCTGTGGCCAGAAGGAGGGGCTCGGGCAGGGCCTTCCCACTGTGGTAGGGGTGTGGGTCTGACACCCTCGGTCCCTCTCACCCTTCCACTGACCACTTGCCATGTGCCATCCTTTACCCCTCAGTGGGCAGGTGATATGAACATGTGGAAGCCGGCACATACCAGTGCAGTGGCTGGACGACAGCGGGTGGCAGAGCTGGGGTTTGAGCCTAGCTCTGACTCCCAGGCTGGTACCCCTTCCTTTCTGGGCTCCTCAGAGCTTCATTTCTTAGAAGCTCTGTGTGTATGTTAGAGGGAAGGAAATGGCCTTTTTGATATTTTAGCAACTTTTATTTTTTGCAGTTTTTGGCTGGAGCCAGTGCCTTACTCCTTTGAGCCACAGGCACCACCCCTATTTTAGCAGCTTCTGCTCCATATAAAAGAAGAGTTGAGGCTGTGCATGTGCTATAATCCTAGCAGTTTGGGAAGCCAAGGCAGATGGCTTGCTTGAGCTCAGGAGTTCTTGCCTGAACAAGAGCAAGACCCCATCTCTACTAAATTAGCTGGGTGCTGTAGCAGGTGCCTATAGTCCCAGCTCCCTGGGAGGAGGAGGCAAGAGGATCGCTTGAGCCCGAGAGTTTGAGGTTGCTGCGAGCTATGATGCTATAGCACTCTACCCAGTGCTACTGAGTGAGACTCTGTCTCCAAATAAATAAATAAAGAGTTGACAACTGCCTCTTTTTCAGCCTCAGGTTTTCTTTTTCTTTTTTTTTTTATTTTGAGACAGAGCCTCAAGCTGTCCCCCTGGGTAGAGTGCTGTGGCATTACAGTTCATAGCAACCTCCAACTCCTGGGCTCAAGCGAGTCTCTTGCCTCCGCCTCCCAAGTAGCTGGGACCACAGGTGCCCGCCACAACGCCTGGCTATTTTTTGTTTGCAGCCATCATTGTTGTTTGGCGGGTCCAGGCTGGGGATTCGAACCCGCCACCTTAGGTGTACATGGCTGGCGCCTTAGCCAGTTGAGCTATAGGCACCGAGCCAGGTTTTATTTTTCTTAACTTCTATTCTCCTATCTTTTGTGAGATGTGTTTTCTTTCTTGTTTAAGCCTTTGGTCACCAAAGTGGACTTTTCCTCCCACTCTGGAGACTGGGTCACCTTTCTCTTCAGGAGGTCCTGATGCATGTGTTATTTACTTTTTGGAAGGTAGGGGCAGGAGCAGTCCACATGGGTGATGTATGACTGCCAGTGTTTAAAACAGCCATATCCGTAGTCACTGAAACTGCTGAAGTGCATTTTTACACTTTATGCTCAGATTCTCAATTTTGACAATTTCTGTGGTCTCTGCAACTGCTTTAAAAAACAAACAAACAAACAAACATGTTTTCAAGCCTCTACTTTCCCAAGATCTGCACAGTACCCTAATTTAAGCAATTAGTTTCTAGTTTCCTGTGAGGGATGCTTACTTATGATGTCTTCTTCCCTGTCTTCATGCATTTAATGAATATTTATTAAGTTTTTTCCTAAGTACCAGACCCTGTCCTAGGTAGCAGGGAAAGATAAACAAAACGCCTATACTCACAAAGCTTACAATCTAGGCTTGACACCCGTAGCACAGTGACTACGGCACCAGCCACATATATCAAGGGTGGCAGGTTCGAACTCGGCCTGGGACAGCTAAACAACTGCAACAAAAAAATAGCCAGATGTTGTGGTGGGTGCCTGTAGTCCCAGCTACTTGGAAGGCTGAGGCAAGAGAATCACTTAAGTCCAAGAGTCTGAGGTTGCTGTGAGCTGTGATGCCATGGTGCTCTACTGAGGGCTACAGAGTGAGACTCTGTCTAAAAAAAAAAAAAATTTCCCTAAGAGGTTGGGCTCAGTAGCACATGCTTGTAATCCTAGCACTCTGGGAAGCCCAGGCAGGAGGATCCCTAGAGCTCAGGAGTTTGAGAACAGCCTAAGCAAGAGCGAGATTTCTAGCTTTACTAAAAATAGAAAAACTAGGCAGGTATGGTGTCGTCCATGTTTCCAGCTACTCAGGAGGCTGAGGCAGGAGGATTGCTTGAACCCAGGAGTTTGAGGTTGCTGTCAGTGAGGGCGATGCCATGGCACTCTAGCCTAGACAACAGAGTGGGGCTCCATCTCAAAAATAAATACATACATACATACAAACAAAATGTTTTCTAGGTGATTTTATTTATTTTATTTTTTTGAGGCAGAGTCTTACTATGTCACCCTGGGTAGAGTGCTGTGGCATCACAGCTCACAGCAACCTCAAACTCTCAGGCTCAAGTGATTCTCTTGCCTCAGCCTCCCAAGTAGTTGGGACTACAGGCACCCACCACAATGCCCAGCCATTCTTTGGCTGCAGCTGTCATTGTTGTTTAGCAGGCCTGGGCTGGGCTCAAAACTGCTCTAGCCTCAGTGTATATGGCCGGCACCCTACTCACTGAGCTACAGGCGCCGTGCCTCTCTAGGTGATTTGAATGTGCAGCTGGGGGTAAGAGCCGCTCAGGCAGTACCTCACAGGTTTGCTGTACTTGACTGGTTAGTGAGGTCCCTGGGCAGCATCTGCATCACCTGGGCTCTTATTAGACACGCGTCCCCAGAGTGTGATTCAGTGGATGGGGAGTGGTGCCTGGTCAATTGTGTTTTAATGCCCTCTGGCTGAATGCACACTGAAGTTTTAAGAACCACTGCAATGGAGGATTTTAAGTGAGGAAATGACAAAATTGTATTCATGCTTTAGCCAGGTGAGCCTAAAATAGTATCTACTAGGGCAGTCGCATTCTCCCCAGAGGCTGCCTTTCCCTTCTTGTTTGGGGGAACCTCACCCATATTTTCTTGTCCTTTTCCTGAAATAGCAACTGGCAGGCAGGGGAGTTGAAAACCTTTGAACAATGCCACTTATTGAGGGTGGACAAAATCAAAAGTCTTTAGTGTTGGAGAGACTAGAGTTGGCTCATTTTATAACAGAAGAAAATGAGACCCCAAGGATACTATCTCCTACCAGCCTTCCCCCTTGACTGAGGTGTGGCATTAACTGAGCCTGGGTCTCTTGTCATCTTCCAGCCCAGCTCTCTGGATGTGGCTGCTGCAGTCTCTGTGACTAGATCATGTTAGCTGGAAGCAAAGTGCCCAAAGAAGCATTGAAGAAACCTCTCTGAATATAATTAAGGCCTGGGCACTGGTGCTAGGCTCAGACAGTGCTGCGAGCAGATGCCAGCTGCTGACATCTTGGGGAAGGGTATGCTGTCTGCTGTAATTGTCCTTCCTCAGGGAGCTACTATACTGATGGGAGCACTCAGGACACATTGCTTTTCTCTGGAGCCTAAATTCCCAGGCTCTCCTTGCTGGCCCAGAGAGCAGACCAGGAAGGGGGAGAGATTTTCTACCCAGGAGAAGGGTCTTTAGCCAGCCACCCCCCGCCTCCTCTGCCAACCCTCGCCAGGCAGGAAGCCACTGCAACTCCACACAGCTGGCTCCCTCGAACAATTTAGGCTCCCGCTGTAGCCCAGACACAAGAGGAAATGTATGGCCTCTGATCATGCCCAGTTCCCAGTTAGGCCTAAGAGAGAGCCAGTAGATGGCTATTTGCTCCAAGGGCTCAGAGTCCAAGTATAGTGGCTTTCTAATGGGGTATGAGTCACCATTAGTATCCTCTCATGTCCAGAGAAATGGGGCCTATTTACCCTGAGGACCCCCCCCCCAACATAAGCTCAGCCCTGAACACACAGGGTGGTGTTGTGAGGGGAAACCAGCCTCCTCCTAGGGAAGCCACTGAACATAGAACTATGCAAACATGTTAAACCCCAGGCCAGGCCTCTGGGACCTCACAGGAGTCTTCCCCTGTGATCCTCCCAGAATTCTCTCTGCAACCACCAAGGCCTGTTCTTCCTGCTGTGAGATGACAGATACGGTTTGGGGACCCCAAAGCTACCAGTATGAGCAAGAACCTGCTGGCTGTCAGCAAGTCTGCGCTGGTCCCTCCCCCACCTCCCACCTGGGGGCCCGATGGGGGTAGGGAGGGTAGGGGCTGGAGGTGAGGCAGGACTCACCTGGTTCTTCTTCATGAATAGCTGCACAGCTTGCAGATTAGCACCGTAGTCAGCTGACTGGGCCAGGGGCAACCTCTCCTCCACCCAGAGCTGCAGAGATGAGATGGCAGGGGATGGCTGATGACAATCACGACCACCCTTTCCTATGTCCTAACCAATGTCTCCCTGCTTCCTCCCAACACCCATCAAGATTTTGCCTCCACCCAGCCTGGACCCGGACCCGCCAAACAACAATGACGGCTGCAACCAAAAAATAGCCGGACGTTGTGGCGGGCGCCTGTGGTCCCAGCTACTTGGGAGGTGGAGGCAAGAGACTCGCTTGAGCCCAGGAGTTGGAGGTTGCTGGGAGCTGTAATGCCATGGCACTCTACCCAGGGGGACAGCTTGAGGCTCTGTCTCAAAAAAAAAAAAAAAAAAAAAGATTTTGCCTCCATTTTACAGATGGAGATATCTGGAACTGAGGTTGAAAATAACTTGCTCCTGGTCACCCAGTGGGAAAGTAACATAGCTGGATCTGAACCCCAATCTGTGGGACCCCAA
>CAUYTI010164387.1:0-12155 GCA_963575145.1 Galago senegalensis
CCCCTGGGTAGAGTGCCGTGGCATTACAGCTCACAGCAACCTCCAACTCCTGGGCTCAAGCGAGTCTCCTGCCTCCGCCTCCCAAGTAGCTGGGACCACAGGCGCCCGCCACAACGCCCAGCTATTTTTTTTTTGGTTGCAACCGTCATTGTTGTTTGGCGGGTCCGGGCTGGGGATTCGAACCCGCCACCTTAGGTGTATGTGGCTGGCGCCTTAGCCGGTTGAGCTATAGGTGCCGAGCCCCAAATAGTCATTCTTTGGACTCCAATACTGTTGTTACTTTTTCACATTTCCTTTATTCCTTTTCTCTTTTCCTTTGCTCAAGTACTTGAAAGCAAACCCCAGACATTGTTATATCCTTTTTACTTGTCCTCACATAATACAAACAGAAGCGTTTCAAATGTAGATACTGTCTTTAACACATGATGGCATTTAACCCCAACAACTAAATTAATTGTTATTTATTATGCAGCTTTGTCATAATCAACTAAATTAACATTATCAGTTTCACAGTATCATCATGTTTTCAATGCATAATTACATTTATCTTAATATCCCATAAGCAATACTTTATATTTAGCTTATTTGGATCAAGATACTGTCATTCTTGAAATATATTTTCACTTGATAGAATTCTAAGTTAGCAGTTATTTTTTCTGGTGATTCAAAGATAATCTTCCCTTGTGTCTTACCTTACATTGTATTCGTTAGGAGTCATCGTTAGTCTTTTTTAATTTTTGGCACTGAAAACCTTTTCTTTTTTTTTGCACTGACTTGGAAACCTGTTGGCCTTTTATTTTCTTGCACTATTCTTGAAGACAGTATCTGTTACTATTGCTTATTTTAAGGTCTCTTGTCAAGCTAATCTAGAGGATGTCTCCCTCCCCCTTTTAAGAATTATCTTTGGAGTTCCTACATGTGCTTTCATTGATATTTATAGGATAATCTGCTTCTTGATCTTTACTTGATGTCTTCAATTTTTATATAAAAATATCTTCCATTAGCTTTAGAAAAATCTCATCCAATTTATTCTCCAAGTATTGTTTCTGCCCTGTTGTCTATCTTCTCTCTTTTTGGGCCTCCAGTGTTCTGTATGTTATATCTTGTCACTACAACTGATAAAATTTTCAGTTGTTTTATCTCTCCTTAGTTAATTTTGGGCATTTTTTTTCTAATCCATCTTTTGTTTAATACTTATTCTATTCTTTCTTCTGCTATCTTAAGTATTTATGGAAAAGGGCTATTCTTTCCTCAACACCACTTCAGTGTTGCCTCTGGTATAATCAAGTTTTGTGTATGTAGTAAGAATACGGATGTGTCATTCTGTTTCATTGGACATTTGTCTAGTCACTTGTTGATACCCAATTGTGTTAACTACTGTTACTTTATATTAAGTCTTGATATCTGATAGTGTGAATTTATCAACTTTTTCTTTCTTTTAAGGCAGATTTAAAAAATTGAGTTTTAGAGTTTTTTTAAAAATTAGATTTTCACAATGCATGTTCAGTGTGTAGTTCTCATACTTATCTAATTTTAGGACATTTCCTTCCCTACTGAAAGCATCTCCTTACCCATGGGAGTTTTAATTTTCTCCCTAATCTTTATGTCTTACTCCTTGTTTTTGTTCTAATATCCTTCCTAGGACTTTTATGGGTGGTCAAGCAGAAATATATATTTTTAAATAATTATTCTTCTATTTATTTTTTATTTTGCAGGGGTTTTTTTTGTTTTTTGTTTTTTTTTGGCCAGGGCTGGGTTTGAACCCACCACCTCTGGTATATGGGGCTGGCACCCTACTCCTTGATCCACAGGCACTGCCCCGCCAAGCAGAAATATTGATAGTAGTCGTCTTTGTCTTGTTCTCACCTATTTTTCTTACAGCTAGAGATTTTAAGATCTTTCTTAGTGGTAAAAAAGGAAGGCTATTAAAAATTGGATTGTGCAAAAGATTTTTTATTTTTAGACAGAGTCTCATTATGTTACCCTTGGTAGGGTATTGTGGTGTCACAGCTCCCAGCAACCTCAAACTCCTGGGCTTAAGCGATTCTCTTGTCTCAGCCTCCCAAGTAGCTGGGACTACAGGCACCTGTCACAACGCCGGGTATTTTTGTTGTTGTTGTTGCAGTTGTCGTTGTTTAATAGGCCTGGGCTAGGTTTGAACCTGCCAGCCTCCTTGTATGTAGCTGGTGCTGTAACCACTGTGCTACAGGTGCCAAGCCTGTGCAAAAGATTTTTAATTAGTTTTGTAGTAGTAATAGTTCATCATTCTTAACTTGTTTATGTCTTTGATGTGTTTGTAATGATTTAATTGGTTTGCTCATAAATATTATTTGGGCGCATAAGGTTTTAAAATTTGTCAAGTGTCAGTTTCCCTGTGGAAAATCACTTATATTATCCAAAAATACACGCATAATGTAAATGCTTTAGTAAGGCTAATAGCTTCCCTTGAGTGTTAGAATTAATAGCTGTTGCTTTGGTGGTGCACTAGAGACAGCAGATGAATTTTCTTTTGGGGCCACACGTGCATATGAGATGTGATTGCTTCCTCCTGGACCACCTTTATATAGCTGAATTAGTGTAAGTTAAATGAAGGGATAGCAGGACCGCACTGAAATGAATGGTTTCTTTTTTTTTTTATTTTTGAGACAGAGACTCAAGTTGTCCCCCTGGGTAGAGTGCTGTGGCATAGCTCACAGCAACCTCCAACTCCTAGGCTCAAGTGAGTTTCCTGCCTCCGCCTCTCAAGTTGCTGGGACCACAGGTGCCCGCCACAACGCCTGGCTATTTTTTTTTGTTGGTTACAGCCTTCATTGTTGTTTGGCGGGCCGGGGCTGGATTTGAACCCGCCACCTTAGGTGTATGTGGCTGGCGCCTTAGCCACTTGAGCCACAGGCGCCGAGCCAAGTTTATTTCTTATGCTCAAATTGTATAGCACGATTATTCTTATTTGTAACAATAATTTTAGTAAAATTAAATGATATTTCTTCAATACTGAGGACATTTGTAAACTAGAAACTATACTGACTCTAATTTTTCTTTGAATTAGAAATCATTCCTGGATTTCCTAGATCTTGATTGTTCATATACTAACACCATAAAGTTTCTTTATTTATACTATAGTTTAGTCTCAGAATAGTGTGAAAATATTTGAATATGTATTCTCGTGGACTTTTTCTTCATCCTGGTGTTCTGTGTTTTTTCCCCTCTTGCCTCATGCCAGTGAGTTCCTTCGGGGTTACTCCTGCAGTAGGTGGACTATCTTCTGGGACAGTTGGGGAAGCCTCGACAGCCCTGAGTTCAGCAGCCCAGGTAGCTTTGCAGTCTCTCTCTCATGCAATGGCTTCAGCCGAGCAACAGCTACAGGTGCTGCAAGAGAAACAGCAGCAGCTTTTGAAGCTTCAGCAACAGGTTGGAGACTATTTGGCTCTTTGTTCATGCTGTCTCTAAACTTCAAAAGCTGAAAAAATACTGTAAAATGACCATTATTTTCATAAAGGAAAGTAGTTTGACCGATCTGAGCTAATCATTTTCAACAAAAATTGAGGTAAAGTCTTTGTGATATATTTAAATGTGTTAAAATTCTGTGAATGCATTTTATTTGCTGAGTTTTTAATCAACTGACAACTTTTTAATGCAAAATCTATCCTTTAATGTTTAAACACTCTTGATTAGACATTGCAGTTACTATTGCTATTTCCTATGGAGTATAGAATGCAAAAAAAGTTTTAAAAACCACTTAAATTAATGTGACTTAAAATTTAGAAGCAATGAGAGGTGTTTTATAGATTTCATTATGGTGAAGCCTGTGGCAATTCCTGGTGACAGATTGTATCAGGTTAGTCAACATGATAATCTGCCTTCTGACAATATTTTGTTTTGAGCAGAACTTTGTTTCCTCATTTACATTTAATTGTTCTACTTTTTTTTCACCTTTGCTTTGAAAAAGTCTTAGTTCCATGAACACAAGAAATTTTCTATTAAATACTTATGAATTATATATAGCAAAGCAGTGTTCCATTTCTCTAGAGTCCAGTTTTGATTTAGCTTCATTTTTATTTAATGAGGATCTAGTTATTTTTGTTTATCTTTGTAACATATACCCATGTAGTATTTCCTGCAGCTCAGGTAGACAGGATTCGTCTATATTTGTTGCTTTTACTTCTTTTACAGAAAGCCAAGCTGGAAGCCAAGTTACATCAGACAACAGCTGCGGCAGCTGCGGCAGCATCAGCAGTAGGTCCTGTTCACAACTCTGTGCCTTCCAACCCAGTGGCTGCCCCTGGATTCTTCATTCACCCGTCTGATGTTATTCCACCCACTCCAAAAACAACACCTCTTTTTATGACTCCACCACTCACTCCGCCCAATGAAGCCGTTTCCGTTGTGATCAATGCTGAGCTTGCACAGCTTTTCCCAGGCTCAGTCATCGATCCCCCTGCAGTCAGTCTTGCTGCACACAACAAAAATTCCAACAAGTCCAGAATGGTAAATTATGTTTTAAATAGGTCTTGGCTTTGACATTTAAGCATATTTTGAAGAATACTGTAACTTTAAAGGCAAAATGTTATTATACCAACTTGAAATATTATTTTATTTTATAGAATATTACAGAATATACTTAGGAAAATAGACTTAATCAATTTGACATTATGGTTAATAGTTTTTATAGAGCAAGAATAATATCAATATAGATTTTATACTTTTTTCTTTTCTAGAATCCACTTGGTTCTGGTCTAGCCCTTGCAATTTCTCATGCTTCACATTTTCTTCAGCCTCCCCCTCACCAGTCCATTATTATAGAGCGAATGCATTCAGGTAATTTTTGACTTTCTTAAGTTACTTTTGTTTACTAGTCTGCTGTCCTTTTAAGATTAATTATTCTTCAATTTGATCCTTCTTTGCAAATAAATCTCAAATTTGCTCTTTGGTAAGTGTATTTTACTAAGAATGAGCACTAAAGTTCAAGCTGTGTGTGCTCCCCACGTTGAGGGAACAGTGGTGCTGTGTAGCGCATTTCATCTGTGTGCGAATATCTGCATTCGTTGTACTTGCTGAAATGACTGTTACAATAGAAATTATACTAGAAGTATTCCTAAAACTAGCATTTTTATACTGAGAATAGTAGGGAGAGCTACTGTTTATTTTAATGACTAAGATTAATAGCACTTCCTGGTCCCTTAATAGTTTAAATCTTACCTAAGTTTGTCTCTTGCTTCTATGCTAGAGAGCTGAGATTGGGGTAGGTAAGTTCTTTCAGTTAGCTCATATTTAAAAATACTGTTGGCAACCTTTACTTTATATTTCTAATGAAGTTCTGTGCTTGAGCTGTGGGAGAAATCAAAAACAATCTCTAGGGCAGTAACATGGATGTAGTGTGCACAGTAGGACTTTCCATTATGTACAATTAAACCACATGTGCTTTATTGCAGTGGGGGATTTCCTTTTGGAAAAGGGAGCTTGAAAGATAAAATATGTAGAAGTCTTTCTTTTTTCTGTCCAAATAATCATTCATTGGCAACAACATTAGTGTTTATAATGTTTAGAGTGAAAATTTGTTACTCTGCAGTCTTCTGGGATATGAGCAATTACTTACGTTGCAGTTTGGATTTTTATCCATGGAAATGACTGTGCCACATAAACCTCTTGAGAACTATGTTGCTTGCTATTTAATAAATTTTCTCTTTAGGAAAACATTGGTAGTTGCTTTCTTTTTCTTTTCTTTTTTTTTTTTTTTTTGTAAACTGGTTCTTTCCCTAATAGCACTATTCCTAGAAGTTTAATTTAGTAGTCGTTTGCCTTCACTGTAAAATGTTGTTGGTAAGTTACTAGATGGTCCTCACTGTGTAGTGAAGAAGAAACAGAAATGTATCAATGATCTTTTTTATATTTTACTAGTTGTAATTTATTATGTCTGTGAGATAAGAGAGGTGAAACTGCTTTATCTATTTCATCTGCTATTGAGCTAAAGAGCCAGTTATGTTTCCATAGTGATGGGAAAACATTGTTTGAGATTAAGTTGTCTGTTGACACTGGGGACCTTCCAAGGCATTTTTCAGTGGTAGTTTTTTTTACTACATAGGATTTCTATTACACTTTTACTTTGCATCTTAATCCCATAATGCAACTCCATAAGTAGTTGGAAGGCTTAAGAAAAGTAAAGTCAAATAATAAGTCTCACTTTGTTGCCCTTGGTAGAGTGCTGTGGCATCACAACTCACGGCAACCTCCAACTCCTGGGCTAAGGTAATTCTCTTGCCTCAGCCTCCCGAGTAGCTGGGTGTACAGGTGCCTGCTACAACGCCTGCCTATTTTTTTTCTTGTACTTTGGCCAGGGCTGGGTTTGAACCTGCCACCCTTGGTATATGGGGCCAGGGCCCTACTCACTGAACTACAGGCGCTGCCCAGAGTTTGATATTTTGTATGTATCTTGTTGTGTAATTTAAATAATGAAAGAAGATCAAATTTGCACTTCACAGAATTAAATTCTATACTACTTTTGCTGAATTAATTTTTTAAAATCTGATGTTTGTTTGTTTAAGATTCTCCTTATGTTGCTCTGGAGAGTGCCATGGCATTGTCATAGCTCACAGCAACCTCAAACTCCTGGGCTCAAGCAATCCTCTTGCCTCAGCTTCCCAAGTATTTGGGGACTATAAGTGCCTGCCACAACACTGGCTAGTTTTTCTCTTTTTAGTAGGGATGGGGTCTCACTCTTGCTCAGGCTGGTCTCAGACTCCTGAACTCAGGTGATCCACCTGCCACGGTCTCCCAAAGTGCTAGGATTACAGGCATGAGGCACTATGCCTGGCCAATTCTGATGTTTTAAAGAACTTAATGGGTATAGTTAGTTGATTGCTTTCATTGTAACAATCTTCCTCTCTCTTTTTAAAAAAGAGTTGGGGGTTTTCTGTGTTGCTTAACTGGCTTTTCACAGGTGTGATCATAATGCAGCCTTGAACTCTAGTGCTGACCTGATCCTCCTGCCTTGGCCTTTGGAGTATCTGGGACTTGTATCACCTCACCTAGCTACTCTTGCTAGTTTTGACTAAGTCATGGAGTTCAACACTAACATAGACTGGTCTGCAGATATAGAAAAGACAAAACATAAATACAGAAAAGAAGACAAAGCTATCATAGTTCGGGGTTTCAGAAAATTTTTTAATGTGAATTTTTAATTTAAAAATTTTTTAATATCAACTCAAAGCCATTTTTACTTACTGACTTTTCCTCTCATTTGATTGTAATTTAGGGAGTTGATTTCACTTTTTAAGATGAGTGTTCCACATTGTTTTTGAGTATACTGTTTGGTTAATTGGTAAATATATATATATGTATATATATATATATTTTTTTTTTGTTTGTTTGTTTGTTTGTTTTTTAATCAACCGTTTCTCTTTCATAGGGGCAAGGAGATTTGTGACCTTGGATTTTGGCAGACCTATATTGTTGACAGATGTTTTAATTCCTACTTGTGGAGATTTGGCCTCCTTATCAATTGACATTTGGACATTAGGAGAAGAAGTGGATGGAAGGCGATTGGTAGTGGCAACTGATATAAGCACCCATTCATTAATTCTCCATGACTTAATACCACCACCTGTGTGCAGGTTCATGAAGGTAGAGAACTTCAAGAAAGTACATTGATAGGTTTTCCGTGTTTCTGACAAGTTATGAAAAATACTCCAAATATGATTAAAAAGTATAACTATGTTTTAGAATACATTGTTCAGATTTTCATTGTAGCAGATGTGTGCATATATTTATGAATTTTCATTTCAGATCACTGTCATTGGACGTTATGGAAGTACAAATGCCAGAGCTAAAATCCCGTTAGGATTTTACTATGGTCATACCTATATCTTGCCTTGGGAAAGTGAACTGAAGTTAATGCATGATCCTCTAAGGGGAGAGGGAGAATCTGCAAACCAGCCGGAAATTGACCAGCATTTAGCAATGATGGTTGCTCTGCAGGAGGATATACAGTGCAGGTTAGTAGAAAATTACAAATTTTGATCTTACTGAAACTGTATCTTATATATGTCTTGCTTATATTTCTGTTAAGAAAATGTCATTTTGGCTTGGCGCCTGTGGATCAGCAGCTAGGGTGCCAGCCACATAACCTGGAGCTAGTGGGTTCAAATCCAGCCCGGGCCTGCCAAACAACAATGACAGCTACAACTAAAAAAAAAATAGCCAGGTGCTGTGGCGGGTGCCTGTAGTCCCAGCTACTTGGGAGGCTGAGGCTAGAGAATTGCTTAATAAGCCCAAGAGTGAATTGCTTAAGCCCAAGAGTTTGAGATCGGTACTGTGGCACTGTACCAAGGGTGACATACTGAGACTCTATCTCAAAAAAAGAAAAGAAAAGAAAATGTCATTTTGTAGGTATACAGTAAAGAGCAAAAGGAAGTAGGACAGTAGCTCATTATAATAATACTTAGTGTATGACAATATTGATTAAATAAATGGCTACACTTATTAGTGCTATACTTACCAATTGAGTAATTCCTTTAAAATGATTGTGTGTTAATGTGTTTTAGAGATTAAGTTTTTAGTATTCGTACATGGATATCAAGAGAACATTGCATGAAATGTTTTATTTATTTTTTACTTGTAGATATAATTTGGCTTGTCATCGTCTGGAAACTCTTTTGCAAAGTATTGATCTTCCTCCTCTCAACAGTGCTAACAATGCACAGTACTTTTTACGAAAACCAGACAAGGCTGTGGAGGAAGATAGTAGAGTTTTTTCTGCTTATCAAGATTGTATTCAGTTACAGCTTCAACTGAATTTGGCTCATAATGCAGTGCAGAGGCTCAAAGTAGCTCTAGGTGCAAGTCGGAAGACGCTGAGTGAAAGCTCAGATCCAGATGATTTAATTCAGACGTCTTCCACAGAGCAGTTACGTACTATCATCAGATATTTATTGGACACTTTGCTCAGCCTTCTTCACTCTTCTAATGGTTTGTATTTGGCTCATCTACTTTAAAGGCTGGGACTATATTTGATTTTTTTTTTTTTTTACATGTTTTAGGTTCCATGTTGATATTGTCTGGGTATGGTTAATTTTGCTATACTTTCTAATGTGAATATTTATGAAATGTCTGTTTGTGGTCACCTAGTTTTCCAGTTATTTTTACTTTCTTAAATGAATTTTTGATGGGTTTCTTATTGGTCTGTACATCATTGCACTAATAGCAAAGTAGTAAGTATTGCTTAAAATTCATCAGGGAAAGCTTCATAATTGCTCATCTAATAGAGAACTATCACTTTATAGGCTGGAGCTATTTTTGCTCCTTGTGTACATGTGCACACATGTTCCTTTTCTCTCTCTAACTCACAGCCTTTGGATATACCTATCTCCGTTGACAAGAAATATAATTGACTTAAGTGCTAGCTCTTCTCCTCCTCAAGCATTTAAAAATTAAATTTCTGCATATGAGGTGTAAATAAATAGCATATACTATTATTTGTCCACTGATGGCTGGTAAAGAAGAAAGCATAGTTAAGCATGCTGATTTTGATATTATATCATACAGTTAAAATAGGATGGATATTTTACTGTTTTCTTTCTTATAATAGGACACTCTGTTCCTGCAGTTTTGCAGAGCACATTTCACGCCCAGGCCTGTGAAGAGCTCTTTAAGCACTTGTGCATCAGTGGAACCCCAAAGATACGATTACATACTGGTCTTCTGCTTGTTCAACTGTGTGGTGGTGAAAGATGGTGGGGTCAGTTTCTCTCTAATGTTCTTCAGGAATTGTACAATTCAGAGCAGCTTCTCATCTTTCCACAGGACAGGTAGGTCAGAAAATATTGGAAATGTTTATTAGTGATTTGTACTTGTCACAGTCATTTGGAATCTCATTTATGTGGACACTAAGTGTGGGAGAAATGGAGCAGTTTTTCTCCTTAGCATTTTGGGACTGTCCATGGAAGGGCACCAAGATCATTCATGATGTAACTAGTCCACAATCTGGTTATCTAACGGAACCTGTGCTGTTTAGAGATCTGTGTGTATAAATATTTCCTATCAGATTATGTTACTTTTTTGAGACTAAGTTCTTTTCACTATGCCTGCTCTCTTGTTGATAACATTAGAAAATATAACCGATACTTAGAGCTAACATTTAACATAATGCATCCAGATATAAATCTTGCTTACTCAAACTGAAATGCGATGATGTTTATAAAAACAAAAAAATTTCGTCATTAGTTTGTTAAATTTTAATGTAAATTATTTGGAAAATTACGAACACTTAAATTTGATTCTTACTGCATATTTTCTTGATATGTATTTTTTAGGGTCTTCATGTTACTTTCCTGCATTGGTCAAAGATCACTTAGTAACAGTGGAGTATTAGAAAGTTTACTTAACCTCTTGGATAACTTATTGTCCCCTCTTCAGCCACAGTTACCCATGCATAGGAGGACAGAAGGTATTTATAAAGCAGTGTTTTTTCTAAGATTCCTATAAATTTTGTTTTTATAAAATTTTTTTTTCTGTAGTACTTATTTTAATTTTAATTTTTTAAAATTTTGTTAACATGTTAATATATTTATGAGCAACCTTCATGTGATATTGTTATTACTTTTTAAATCTAATGCTTTTTATTTTTTGAACTTAGTGTGTTTTTCCTATACTATTGATTTCCTATACTACCTAAACTACATGACGATTTTCTTCCCCTCTTCCTAGTTAACAAAGCTTTTTATAAAGTATTTGAGATAGATAAATCCAATTTGTAAACACAGCCTTTGAGGTCCATAAAATTTGGAATTATATCTATGCTGTCAGGATCTCAGGGTTTTAAAAGTTCCCTTGAGATGTTTTATAGCTGAATAAGTTGTTTATTTTACATACTATGTTTTTAAAATTAGACTCTCTTATATAGGTTGAGCTTTAAGATGCAGTTGCTTTTCTGGATAATGAGTTTCACTTGAGCAATAAAACTGTTAACAGCAATACAACTTTAGAACATAGTTTAATACTTTATGAATTGCAAGTTTTGAGAGTTATAGCTTATTTCACTCACCTATGAGTCTAAGAACCGTACCATATACCTTTCTAGTTTATATACCTTTATAGTTTACCTTTTGGATTCAGCCTACACTTAATATGATTTTGTACCACAAAGCATTTTTCCTTCATTAGATTTGATGTTCTACCAAATTTGTGGCTATATAGGTACTAATATATGGCTCATTATATATAAATATTAGTATTAGTAATGACACATCTTTTGGATTTATCAAACATTTTCTCTTGATAACTTGTCAGATGTTGTCAGGACTCTTAACTGACCTAGAGTTTTTCTTTTCCTCTTGTCTCTGTATAGGAGTACTAGACATCCCCATGATCAGTTGGGTTGTTATGCTGGTGTCCAGGTTGCTGGACTATGTGGCAACTGTTGAAGATGAAGCAGCAGCTGCAAAGAAACCTTTGAATGGTAAAGACAGGGAGAGGTTTCTGACAGGTATCAGAAGTTTATAATAATATGTTGGTGGGGATTTTGAGTGACTCCGCGGTTGTTCCTGAACTGGCTATTGGCCTGGAGATACCACTTGTATGTAATTTATGGAAAATATGAATTAACTTTACTAAGAATCTATTTGAAGACAGAATTTATACTTGATGGACTTTTTAGGCAAACTGAATTGTTTAGACATGACTTTTAGCTTCTAAATACAACTGTGTTTTTCACAATATTTTCATCTGGATACTCATTGAATAAACATTTGAAAATAACATGCATATAAGTGAGTTGTAAAAGGGGAATTGGTGAAGAGTTGCTGTAGTATTTTTCTTACTGTGATAAGTCATTTGATTTACCATTATCAAGTTCTACTAATTAACTGCAAATGGACTTTATATTTAAATGCAGAAATTCCCAGATTTTTTGAATTGTAGTTTTTCTTCATGAGCTTGAGGACAGAAAAATTAAAAAATTAAAGAATGTTAAACTACATGACGACGATTTTCTTCCCCTCTTCCTTTTTTTCCTTTTTCTTTTTCTTTCTTTTTTTTTTTTTTTTTGAGACAGAGCCTCAAGCTATCCCCCTGGGTAGAGTGCCGTGGCATTACAGCTCACAGCAACCTCCAACTCCTGGGCTCAAGCGAGTCTCCTGCCTCCGCCTCCCAAGTAGCTGGGACCA
>CAUYTI010164388.1:0-31019 GCA_963575145.1 Galago senegalensis
TTGGTAAAGCGGGACACCTTTGAGGGGGGAGCGGGCCTGGGGGGCGGGGCCTGACAACAGTGCAAACTTTGATAAGTAGTTCTCGATAATCAGTTCTCAACAATTATTTGTTATTATTAAAGTTTAACATTATAAAATTAACAAAAATAATATAAAACGCATATCCTGGTGAAATAGCCACATGGCAGCCAAAAAAACGTATATTCCCTTCCTATTTTCCCGTGTTCCCTAGCTTGTCATGCATTCTTTCCAAAAATTGGGGCTTTTTTAAAATGCCGCAGGATGCAGGACAAATTGTTAAAAATCAGGACTGTCCCACCAAAAGCAGGACATCTGGTCACCTTAGCATTGTCCCTGGTGGATGTGTAATTTCCCCCTCCCCTCCAGACTCCTACTTTCTTGCTTTCCTTTAAGTTTTATATCAAATGTGCATATGGGTGTTGATCAATTAGTTTCAGTTTAATAGTGATCAGATGTGGTGTCTCTTTACCCATTCTTGTGAAACTTCACTTAGAATAATGGTCTCCAGTTTCACCCACATAGTTACAAAAGGTATTCATTAATTTTTTATGGCTGACTATTACTCCATTATATACATATATCACATTTAATCAACACACTCATGTATTGATGGGCACTTGGGTTGGTTCACATCTTTGCAATTGTGTATTGTACTGCTTTTTTTTTTCCTTCAGGCAAATACCCAATAGTGGGATTGCTGGATCCAATGGCAGGTCTACTTTCAGTTCCTTGAGTAATCTCCATACAACTTTCCATAGAGGAGGTCCTAGTTTGCAGTCCCACCAACAGTGTTCCTTTCTCTCTGCATTCATACCAGCATCTGTTGTATGGGGATTTTATTTTTAATAAGATACTATCTTATATTTACTTTTTTCTCAAGAAAACACACTACGGCTTTTTTTTGGGGGGGAGGGGAGCCAGGGATGGGTTTGAACCCACTACCTCCAGCATATAGAGCCAGTGCCCTACTCCTTTGAGCCATAGGCGCCACCCATTTAGGGATTTTTTGGTAAAAGCCTTTCTCACTGGAGTTAGATGATACCTTGTCATTTTCTCTGATTATCAGATATATTTTGAGTATTTTTTTACATATTTATTGGCCATTAGTCTATCTTCTTTTTGAAAAGCTACTGTTCAGATCTTTTGCCTATATTTTTATGGGGTTGTTTCATTTTTTTTCTTGCTGATTTGCTTGAGTTCTTTATAGAACTGGTTATCAGCCCTTTATCGGATGTATAGCAAGCAAATATTTTCCGATTTACTCTAGATTGTTTCTTTGGCTGTGCAGAAGCTCTGTAATTTAATCAGTGGTGTGTGTGTGTGTGTGTGTGTGTGTGTGCACACGTGCATGTGTGTGTGTATTTTTGTCTGTTTTTGTTTTTATTTTCTGCTGTTGCTGTGATTGCCTTTGGGTTCTTCTTAATAAATTCTTTGCCTAGGCCAAGATCTAGAAGAGTTTTTACAAGATTTTCTTCTAGAAATCTTATAGTTGCAAGCCTTATGTTTAAGTCTGTCATCCATGGTGAAACATCCTCTTTATACATAGCTCCTTCAGCTTTAGCAACCCACACTACTATGATTTCTTGCTCACATATCATGTCTCCTGCTCATCTGGGCAGTCTTCAAAAGCTAAGTACCCTGTCTTTGTTTTCTTAGCTCAACAATGCTTAATAACATGAACAGATAAATGAACAAATTAAAAGATGGCTGTTTTACACATACATAAACAACTGGTCAGAGCTTTCAGTGTCAGGAAAAGGATGAAACCTGAATGCTATCTGTGTTTAAAAAAGCAATTTTTTCAATATGCCTCTAAAAAATGGGATAAATTCAAATATCTCTGCCCTCCTATTTGGGAAATGGGATCTTCACTACTCTCATGAGATACACAATCAGAAATTAAAGGTAGAGAGACAGTTGAATATATATTTATTGGACTGAGTTGTACATAATTAAAGTGAAAGGCAGACTTAGCTCCTGCTGATGGAGAACTTGGAGCTGTTTTGAGTGTAGAGTCAACCCCAAGGAGAGGAAAGGGTTGTTAGCAGACTTGAGTTCTGTCAGGACTTCTCGACAATGTACATTATAATCACCAGGAGCTCAAAACAAATTGTGGCCACCTGGTTCCCACTCTTGGGACATTTACTTTAATAGGACCTTTCATGGGGCCTTGGCATCACTCTTTTTTAAAGCTCCCTGTGTGCGTTTAACATACCCCCAGCCCTGAGACTCCTCCAGAAGGTTGTGCCCTCATACCTGCATCTCCATGGCTGGGGAACCCCAAAAATGTAAATTTGACCTGTGCTAGTGGATCCCACTTGCTTCTCATTTCAGACTCTATGGACCAAGATCTTACATCTTCCCACCATCAGCACAGCAGTAAACGGGGAGGGGGGGAATCTTGGGATCTGGAGAGAAGGAATCCCTTCCAAGTATAAGCAAATCAGACACGCCCTGTGCTACGGAAGTGGCCCAGGAGAAAACTCTGCCTCCTGACTGGGATTTTGTTCCAGCCAAGCCGCTCTCTTACACTTGTGTCGTGTATGGCTGGCACTAGGTAAGGGGACTCAAAGGAAACACTGGGAAATATTGTGATAGAGCCACAGCTGTGCCTCAATTAGAGGAAAAATAAAAAACAGAAAAACATGCCGGAAGCTTCCTCTTCTCTTTAAGGCTTCTTCAGCACTTCGTTTTCCTATTTGGAAACAAATGAAACTGAAAAAGTTTCCAGATGCTTTTCTATCAGGATAATTACACAGCCTCCCCCCACCCCCAAGCCTGCAAAACAGCAGCACCTCCTTTCCCAGCCAGAGCAACTGGACGTTCCCCAGGAGGTATCACTCCCCCCCCCCCAGCTGCCACTTTGCAAGAAACTCAAAAATCACTTGGCGTCTGCGCTTAAGCCTTGTATTTTGCTGCTACGCTTCCAAAAAGCTCTTGAAGATTTCATGTTTTTATTTTCCCCTTTTCTGGCTTCATGTTCTCCTATGCAAATGCAGAGGGCTCTTCCAGTAGGAAAAAAAAATGGCGCCTTTGGAGCAGTGGCTGATTTCACACACGTTTGCTCCCTTTTAAAGTAATTCTGCTTATAGCAAGCAGCATTCGGCGTTGCTTAAAGGAAACCCACAAGCCATTTAAGAGAAAGCCTTTTTAAAAATCAATTCCAATGAAGGACAAAGCCAATAAAAATGGAGCCATACCCATTCATCTGGGAAATAAATACTGTAGCTGTATTTCCCAATGTTATTAAATTTTATTTATTTCAGTCTTTTCAATTTCTAAATATGCAATATTTTCTCTGCTAAATATTTTCTAATATAGGAACTTCAGACGTGACAGCTTCTTTTAGTTTTTATGCTAATGTTTCTGAATTTACCTTTCAGTACCACCCGAAGCCCATACCACTGCCCTTCTCTCCTCATATAGAAAATTTAAAAATCAATAAATGAAAGAGTAAAAATCAGGAAATTCATGGTCAGCGAGGTTCCTCATAGGTTCTGTCTTGTCTAGGACCAGGATTGCAGTGAGTCAAGTGAGGCGATTTTAAAAGTGCCACTGGAGGAAAGGGAGAATCCAGATGCTGAAACTGTCTTTATTTAAAATTTTGATACTTTGTTTGCTGTGGAATGTGTGCACTGCTTTTGAGTTTTCAAAATATTGTGTTAAAATATTATTTACCTGTATTTACCTCGATTACTAAGTTTTTGGTGCCCCTTAAATTTGGTACCTGAGTCCCAGTCTTAGTCCTCCATGAAGGTCGGTGAACCAGTCACACGGACTGGCACGCAGGGAGTTCAAAGAGCAGGTGTCATGTGACTCAGACTGGAGCTGAGAACTCTGGGGGCTGCTTACCCCTGAGTATTGGCAATGGAGATAGCCCAAACAAGCACAGTAATGTGATCAGTTTCTCGGGGATCCCAGAGGACCTTAAAAGCTGTATGAGTCTGCAGGTTGTGACTAGAAGTAAAGAAAGTTCACATGACTTAGGAAGTGCCCCCCTAACAAAACCAAAACATCATCCCAGAGCGCCTGTGCTCCCTACCTTGGCAAGCAAGCTGTCACTTAATGCAATTCTACAACATTTTCTCTGAGCCCCAGCTACGGGTCAGACACTGTATTTTGCACTGCTGATACAACCGTGGACGCGATACGCTCACTCTTGATCCTACAGACATCTCACCCCTAGTGAACAATTCAAAACAGGTTTAAAAAAATTAGAAGCAATGATACAGATGCTATAATAAAAGTAGTTACTTAGAAAAAGGAGTTGCAACACAGAGGCAAAGCTTCTGATCTTAGGAAAACTTTCCAAGTGACGAGAGAGATGAAAAGCAACTGGTCCACATGGGACCCCTCTACTCTTGCAGAAGCTGGGATTTAAGACCCTGCAAGTGTGTGTGTGGCTGGGACCTCCTGCAGAGCACAACTTGGAAACATGCCTCAGAACGTCGCATTGTGCATGTACCGCCTGCCACCCACACCCCTGTCAGGAGGACATGTGCTTTGAGTTGTTTTCACACTAGTAATCGTGGCTCATGCTCAGCTATCTACACCCTCCAAACTGGTTCCATGGGTGACCAAGGACACACATTTGTTAAACAGCTGGACATGAGCACGGATGCCAAATCTTATAATAAAGCAATTTATCTCTATTCAAAGCCAAAGCATATCAGAAATTGAACCTTCATCCCTGGCTTCATTATCACCAGTGTAGCTGCAGTGCCATCACCTCTATTACTTTAGCATAAAGAGTTTGAAGCCGGTTTTTTTAAGATCCATTGTTGAGGTTATAAATTGAAAGGAGCTGGGGGAAGATGGAAGGGAGGGTGGTTGTGGGAAGATTCGTTACTTAATTACCATCTTTGTATGCAGGATTTTATGTTATTAACACTCTATATATTTAGGAGAAAAGGCTGAGCTCATTGATATGAACTAGTTTGACCTAGAAATAAGGTAAAAAGTCTCAATCTGAACCTCTCTCCCACATATTCTCGTCACAAAATGAAATCCAGGTCTCTTATTTCTTAAAGTGTATAGACATGAAGGTAGACGCTCCTGTCAGGAGAACATTCATTACCATTCCCGGCATTTCCTCCCAGGTGCACAAGCATTGGCATAATTCCCCGGTGACTCTGCACTCCATACTGTCTCCCCCGTGACTGGTGAGTTTGGAGTGAGCATGAAGACCTCTGTCATCTCCTCTTGGGAGCAAGCTGTCAGGAGGAAACCAGTTCTCTGCTCCTCTAGAGTGAAGCCAGTGCTGCAGGCCAGTTGAAAGGATAGACCTGGTTCCTCCTGAAGTTCTCCATGAAGAAGGCTTAGACATGAACCTCAGTCTTCACTCTTGGTTTCAGCAACCATAAAAGTGTGATTTTGGTCTCCATTTCTTTGACAGCTTGGTCTTTTCTCTCGATTGGTTTCGATGGTGAACAGGGAAAAGGGATGCCACTTCTTATCCTATGTTCCTCAAAGTTTTTCCCTTAGCCACTAAATCAATCAGATAACCAAGTCTCGCAATGTTACAGTGAAATGCCAGAGCTGCAAAGACTCTTCAGAAGCCTTTAGAGTCAATCTCTTCCCTTGCAATGCAATAAGGTAACTTACAACAGCCCTACCTGGGCACTTAACACGTCCTCCTTAGCTCAGCAGTTGTTTAACACGTGTCACTGGTTATAACCTTTCTACAGTCAACAGATGGGTATTGTCATAGTCCCATTTTGCAGATGAGGAAAGTTCTCAGATTTGATCCAGGCCACACAGATGGTAGTGGATTAAAGTCACTTCTGTTTCATCAGTTATAAGTGAAATTTTGGTCTCCATTTCTTTTAGTGCTTGGCCTTCTCTCTCAATTGGTTCAGCTCTTGAGCAGGGAAGGGGGGTGCTCCTTCTTGAGCCATGCTTTTTGTTTTTATTAATCTTTCTTTCATGTGTGTGTAGTCAGTACTATCCAAATGCAAAGGTCCCTAAGTTAAAGGATGATGATGAGTCCTTGTGTCATAGATGGCCACATGCTCCTCAAAGATCAAAGACAATTGCTGATTTGCGAAACATTAGAAACAAGGTGACATGTTTGCAAACACAAGGATGTCTACATTCTTGGGGCTTCTCCTCTAAAAGTCTTGCCTAGTTTTCACATAATACCAGACCCCTGAAACTTGTCAGTACAAGCATTGTTCCAGCAGTACATGCAGGAAAAAATGCAAGCTCGGCTGGAAGATTGACTAGGAAAATGTGGGGCTTCTATCAGAAGTTTGTAGTTTTAAGATTCCCTTGTGTTTTAGTGGCACCAGCACACAAAGGGAATTAAGCCATTTTGATCTCCAATAATGAGAAACATGGCTGACGTTCAGACCTGAAACTATTTAATGCAAGTTAATCCTTGAAACAAATCTGGAATGAAATGAGGGAGAAAAAAAAAAATCTCATGATGGTAGACATCAACTAATGGGTTGCATTTCTTTCTTCTCAATTAGAAATGGCAAAGGGGTTTTAATTATTTTTTCCTTAGCAAGCACATCAAAACATATCTACACAAAAACACAGCAAATATGTTATAAACTTACTTAAGCCAAAGACCTCGTCAACACTGTTTGCAATTATGAAATCATTTGGGGATATGGTATTTTTTGGGAAGGAATTGTTTTTCTCTTAGATGCAAACCACATCACAGCCCATCAGACATAAATCTTTTATTGTATCTTCAAGAGCAAAAATGTAAATTGTGCAACAAAGGCACCACTGATAAAATGCAACCAGAATCACTGGGATGATCTCATTATTTAGGGGAGATAACAGAGAATGTCATGGTTTGGAAAATGCTCTTCTGGGGAAAAAATATTGAAATTAAATGCTACCCAAGGCGTTCCAAAGAAGATTTATTGGGAACTTTAGCCCCCCACTTCCATATGGTATCACAAGCATGAAAGCAAAAGAAGGCTTTTTTCAGAGACTTCTTTGTCTCTCAGTGAGCAATGGAGGGCTTGGTAGAGACAGAAGAAAGCAATAAAATGCATTTGGTGGTAGCACAGCTCTGGGAGCTAGGCTGCCTGTGTCTTCCTTCTGGCTCACCACTTAACAGCAGGGTATCTGGCCTATTGATGTCTCAGTTTCTTTGTTTAAAACTGAGGATAAGAATAGGACCAAGTTTTCATACATTTGCTGTGAGGCTTCAATGGCATAAGTGTCAAACATACAGTATGTATACCATAAATGTTTATTATCAACATCATCATTATTATAATGATTATGTAAGTTTCAACAGGAACGTACACTAAACCTTTAGACTTAGGTCACAGCCTAGAAATGGTGTGGAGTCAGACAGAGGAGTCAGAAATGGGAGTTTACACATTCAAAAACCAGAGCTAGAAAACCAAAAATAAGGATAAAATAAGCTAAGAACTGAAAAGGCAATTGGATAATGAAGAAAAATCCAAGGATGACAGCCTTAGGGGATGGTGCCTATGGTTCAATTCTTTTGTTTCTGGTTCAAATGTATCATGACAGAGATGTGTCACAGCATCACTCTTTTTTTTTTTTTGTACTCTTTGTCTAATCAATCACAAGCAAGTCCCAGTTCCTGAGACTCAGCACTGCAAGGGAATAGCTATAAGACAAGGGCCAACATTGGATAAAAGGCAAATATTTTTCACAAAGAAGAAACAAGAGTTGAGTCTGAATCCAAGAAGGTAGCTACTGCTGAACCCACAATTACTTTCATGGAGATGATGATAATCTTACTTGGGCATTACTGTTTTTAAAAGTCAATTCTGAGGCTCCCTATGAATCAGAATCCTTTGGAATGAGATTTAGGTAACTGAAAAATGTTCCTCAGGAGATTCTTATATCCACTGAACTTTGAAGAAAACTGGACTATAAACTTAGCTGGCCTGGGGCAGAAGAGCTCAACTATAGCAACAGGAAATGTAAAAGAATCAATCAATAGGACAGGTGAAAGGATCAATCAATAACAGGAACTGTAAAGTCAGTCAGTCATTGTATGTGTGGTCTAATCCTCCAAACTCCTCCAATGCAAACTTCAGTAAATCTAACAGCTTCAACCATTCACTGTCTAATGAAGGCTATTTGAAATTATGTGCACCGGAAACAACTTGGTATTATAATTTTTCTTCCCTTATTGTTGAACAAACATGTCAGTGCAGTGGTGCCTTGGAATCAACTGGGGTGAGGGTCAAATAGAGACTTGTGCCCTTTCATTCTCACCACGATATCAAGGCTACAGGATAAGACTTACAAAAAATGGAGGATGAAATCCCTGCATTGGGAGACTTGTAGAAGAAAGAAAACATGTAAACATAGTCAGCATTCATTAGTTATTTCCTGAGTTGAACTAAGTGGGAGTGGTCTCTAAGAATTTGAAAGGTTTTCAAGTGGAATAAGAAAAAAATGAAATGTTCTAACATTGAGTACTTATGTATGAAACAGCATTGATACAGAACTCTTTACTTTGTACGTAACCACCAGGTATGTAGCCGTCTCCTGAAAAACACCTGGAACATGTGTAGTCCTTGATGAGGTACACCAACAGCAAACTCTTAAAACAGATCATTCTGCCAGGCTCTGCCTGGACCCTGGGTACAACTGGACACCTAGAGCAGGGCAAGACAAACAACTCGCTGCTCAATGGCCTGTGAAATCACCTGATTCAAAAGTTCTACCATTACAGTAGAAATTAAACAGACCACTCAGACTCCCATGGAAATTGGTACTGGGTCACAAGTTTCTCCTTTATTCCTTACCTTAACCCTACCGTACTAGAGATTCTCCTCCCATTTTAATCATGAGTGGAGCTGAGTGAGGGAAGACAAACAACATTCCATCCTAGAAAGATAGAACTCCAGACCTTTGTGATGCCACAGTTTGCACTTGTACTGAAGAGAAACTAGAACTTCTGAAATGATGTTTTACGAAAATGAAAATTAATAGAGTTTTCTAACAACTAGAACTAAACCAAAGTGAGCCATCGCAAGATCAGTGGAAGTTTCTGCCCAAAGGTTGAATAACCTCTGTTTGGGAGGCCGTCCTAAAAAGGAAAAGCTGGACGAGATGCTTCCATGAGCTCTTCCAACCTAAGATATTATAATTTATTGGTGTGCAGTTGGGCACAACACTAAGTTTATTTCTTTTTTTGTCTTGGCAAAAGTGAATTGTATTTTCGTGCAGAAACTTCTATTGGCACTGCAGTTGCCTTGGGAAAATAGGAAAGAAGCTCATAAAACTATATTTTCCCTCAGGATTTTCAGAGAAAATTTACATAGAATGGAATTATAGGAATACGTAAAGTATAGCAAAGTGGTTTAAAATGCTGGAAAAGTGAGCTTATGTGCTGAAACACAGGAACAATATGACTTTGGGCAAGTTGTTTAACCTTCCTGAAATTCATTTCCTCATCTGAAATGACCTTCTTCATAAGGCTGTTGAGAGAATGAAATAATGCACATAAAGCACTTAACAGAAAGCACACATCAAACTGCCAATAAATGGTAACCATGAGCTGTCACACGGTAAAGCTGACTATGAAAAATCCATGTGTGTTCTAGAGGCTGACAACTGGGCACCTACAGAAATCCTATCTGGATGAGACGGAAATGTCACACATAGTCTTCCAGGTCAAAAGTTTATAGGACTAAAATGGAGAGCAGATATCACTTTATATCACGAGGAATGAAATTCAGCTTGGCCAAAAACAGTTGGAGGATAACTCTATTTTAGGGTGACCAGATTCTAACATCTGTAAGGAGGGACAACATGGCGTTGGGGGGGAGGGGGTGGGGCGCGGAGGGGAGGCGCAGGGCAGGGGATGGTGCAGGGCAGGGCCGGACAACAAGGCAAATTTTGATAAGCCTTTCTCAATAATCACTTCTCAGCAATTATTTATTACAGTTTAACATTATAAAATTAACAAAAATAATATAAAACTTATATTCTGGCGAAATAGCCATATGGCGGCCGAAAACTGTATATTCCCTTCTTATTCTCCAGCCCATTCGTGCATTCTTTCCAAAAATCGGGACTTTTTTAAAACGCTGTGGGACGCGGGACAAATTGTTGAAAAGCGGAACTGTCCCGCCAAAATCAGGATGTCTGGTCACCCTACTCTATTTCATATTTATTTGCTATTGACCCTTTACATAGCATTTAAATAGTGCAGACCATTCCAAGCCTTGTACTGTTTCCTCTGCCTAGGCCTCCCTTACTCTTTTAGCAAGCTTGTTCCCATCTCGTGAAATCCAACTCAAATGGTCTCTCCTCTGCAAAGACTTTCTGGTCTTCTCACACATGTCTTCCTTACTTGGTCTCCCAAAGTACACCTGTTTTGTCCCACTCAGCACTATAATTATTTACTCATACGTGCATTTCTTTTCTGCAGTAGACTAAATGTTTTCCACGGGCAAGAACTGTGTCACATTCATGTGGCAAGCCCTGGTGCACAGGGAATTGCTTGGGATGTATTATTATCACGCAGGCAATACATCTTTATTGACTAACTGGTTTCTATGCTTTGGGCACCCACAGTGACCCTGTAAGAGAAGCTTTAGATACAGTGTCTTATTGAATCTTTCCACAATCCTATGAATAAGGAGGATAGATCTCAGAGAGGTCAAGTTAATTACTCAAGCTCAAGCAGCTTGCTGAGGGCAGATCTCAATTTAAACCCTTCTTTATCCTTCTCCAAAGCCTGGATAATCTCCAATATGCTGCAAAGCCTTGATGGCTGGAACAATCTCAACATTAGCCAAAAGTACCATTTAGATATTTGCTTTAACTTCTCTTGGTTTCTTTTGTTTACAATAAACTAAGAGTTATACCCTTCATTTATCAGGGCAAAATAATAATAATAACTGAACCAAACAAATTATCATTTTCATTTCCTTCTTCTAGACAAACTCACTCTGATGTTGCTATGATGAAAAGTAAATGTGTGATTATTCTACAAATAAGCCATCTCAAGCTGGTGTTAATGCAGAGTAAAGCTTGGTTGACTACCTCTAGGATTTTAGAGTAATAGATCTGTTTTCCTTCAAGGGAAGAGTATATATATGGGTCAAGTAGAAGTGATAAAAATATAAGCTGTATTTCTGTTGAAGTTAAATTTGAAAATAGAGTTTGGTACCATGCCCAGATCTCCTGTGTTTACTGCTTAACCTCTGATAGGTGCCCCCTTCTCTGAAGAGTTGTCCCCAGCTGATAGGGATGCTTCATTTGAGAAGTCACAAGCCCACCATCCCCTCCTTCTTCCCATCTCCCACAGCCCATCAGCCCTCTTGTCCCACGGGCAAGTAACTGGGCCCTGGGCTCTATGTGCTGTGGCCTTCCCCGTGGATCAGGCAAGGTTAACCTGAGGCCACATCCTTTTTTTCTCAGCTCTTCCCCCTTACTTCTTCTGCTCCCTTCCCTCCACTGTCGGTTTTCCGGAAGAGCACTTTTTCAATAAACAATATACACTGAAATTCCTGCTTCATGCTTTTCATCTAGAGAAGCCAATCTAGACATTTGGCTCAGATGTGAGACCACAATCAGACTTTCTATGCCACCACCCTGTTCACAGAGCTGTGGGGTGGGGAATCCAAGAGCTTAAAGCCATATGTGGCCCTTTAGGTCCTTAACTTTCAACTAAATCCAAATTTTATAGAAAAATCTCTTTATTAAAAAGGGAGCAGCAAGAACAAAAATCATTTTATCACAAAGACATATGCACAAAGAATGTTTATTGTGACTCAATTCATAATTGCCAAGTAGTGGAAGCAACCTAAGTGCCCATCAACCCATGAATGGATCAACAGACTTTGGTATGTATACCATGGAATACTATATAGCCATTAAAAAGATAAAGACTTTACATCTTTTATATTCACCTAGCTGGAGTAGAAATACATTCTTCTTAGTAAAGTATCACAAGAATGGAAAAATAAATATCTAATGTACTCTATACCAATATGAAATCAATATATGAACAATTACATGCTCATATGAACAATGAAACACAAATATAGTTTAGTATAGGGGTAGGGGAAGGTGGGAGAGGGGAGGGAGGAGAAGGGAGGACAATTGGCAGAAGGAGGGAGGGCAGGAGGTGGGATCTCACCTACTATGTACATTGTGAGGGTGTATAACATGCCCCCTGGGTGAGGGGCTCTTTTACAACTGGAACTTTACCCTGGAAGTGATAACAATGTAACCTAAAAAATTGTAACCTCATATGAATTTGAAATGAATTTAAAATAAAAATAATAAAAATTAGAAGGGAACAGCAGAGAAAGATGAAGCTTTGCTGGCCTCCTTTGGTGCTTACAGAAGAATGATCTTGAATTTCAAAGGCTGCAGGTTCCCCAGCCTGGCAGCAGTGAGGTGCAAAGCCATGGAGAAGGCCTTCCCTGCCTCTGCGGGACATGACTGGGGATGAGGTCCTCTCCCTCTGCCCACACTGTGGATCACTATGGAGAGCCAAAGGAGCAAATAGACAAGTAAATATCTAACCTTGGAGTTAGCAAATATCTAACCTTGGCTTGCCCACATATTGTCAGAAGAACTAAGGCAAACCACTTCAGCTCTCTTTGGCTTCCTCTCCTCACCTTTGATAGGGATAGTACAAGTACATTCCTCACAGTTGTGTGAAGATTAAATGAGTTAATTTATATAAAGTGCTTAGAGTAATTCCCAGCACACAATAAGCTGTCCATAAAAGCAACACCCCATTACTCATCATAAACACACCGGGGAAACTAGAAAGTGTGAACACCACTCAATTTGGAGGACAAGCCCAGGAAAAAGTGCCACCCTCTGGAATCCAAACACCTGAAAGTAACTTGTGATGGAAGAGATTGCCTCTCTTGAGAAAAAGCTCTATCTTAAGAAGATGGTTCATAAGTTTTTTTCTAATGACAAAATGCAGATTCCCAAAACTCTAGCTAGGAATCCAGTTACCAATGAAGACAAATCACCAGATAATATGCTCAGGAAAGCATAAGTGATACCTAATAATTATTAAAGAAAGCTGTGGCCAGATCATTTCAGCTATACTGCAAGTATCTTCCAAGCAGTATGGATTAATAATATTATCTTTGGTGACCAATGTAAAAAAGGTATTGGTTAATAAGAGTATACTGGTGCCTATCAAGTATTGTTTGAAGTAGAAAAAATCACATTTGGTGGGCACACATATCCTAGTCATTAGGAAATTTTACTTCACAACAA
Organism: Galago senegalensis; assembly: GCA_963575145.1. Taxonomy (NCBI): domain Eukaryota; kingdom Metazoa; phylum Chordata; class Mammalia; order Primates; family Galagidae; genus Galago; species Galago senegalensis. The sequence continues at coordinate 13,234 of CAUYTI010164388.1, forward strand.
ACTATTATAGAAATCACTGCAAAGCTATAACAGCACTGCTAGTATAGAAGAATAGACCTCAAAGTGGGCTTCCTGACCAGCATCAGCATCACCTGTGAACTTATCAGCAATGCAATTTCTTGGGATCCATTCCAGCCCTACTAAATCAGAAACTCTAGACATGGAGCTCAGTGATCTGTGTTTTACAAGCCTTCCAGATGATTCTAGCACATGCTAAGTTTAAGAACTAAAGTATAAATCATCCATATTCCTGTGTTCAAAAGCAACCTTCAGATGACTGCTTTACTTTGACAGGTGCCATGGTATTAGGATGGTTAGTGTACAAGAATAGTCTGCATATGAGAAAACTAGCTCTTTCCTTAAATAATGGGCTTTCTTGTGCACCACAAGAAACAATTTCTTGGAAGTTTTGTTAGTGTAGGACAAATTCCAAGAGCCTGACAGTCCTAGAGGCACTGACAATCTTCTTTCTCAACCTACTACACCTTCAGATGGCAGTTCTCTCCATCCAGCCTCACAGTCCTCACAATCCTGTTGAAATGGAAACTTTAAAATATCGACTAAGGTAGCAGACAGACATGGAGCCTAAAAGAATCTCCATCTCACCACCACTGCCACCTCTCACATACCCAACCCCTAGAAGAAAACTTTACAAGGCTTTGATCAAGAAGAACCAAAACCAACTACATCCCCTGTACCTGCTTCCAAACTCACAGCACACAAGAAAGTCAATGGAAAAGATCCAGCCTGATTGAAGACGTGCTATGACTCATCACTGAAACTACATCTAAAGTGAACATTGACGACCTGCTTTCTGCTCCCCCCTCTCTCTCTCTTGTTCTCATGTCTTCCCCCCCACTCTCTTCCCTCTCTCTAATATAAAATAAATGTATGCTTTTATATGAAAATGAAAAAATGAAATAAATAAAAGAGACATCATTGACTCTTCCCCAAATCAGAATGAGGCATCTATAGTACTCTCTCCCAAGTGAACATCTAAAGCGTGACTGTGTGTGTATGCACACACCTGTGTGCTTGAAAGAACATTATTTCAGGGTAGCAATGCCTTCCTAATATGCCTGATAAAGGTCCATAGTCTTAGCATGATCACATCACAGGGTAATAGATAAATAATCAGTTACTTCTTTGTATGCCACTTTCACTGATGAGGAAAAAAATAGAACTTGGTAGAGAATGTTTAAAAAGCACAATTTTAAGTAGATCTGTTACACCATATTGGTTTATTTCCCTTTGAACTGGGTTTTAATCAAAGCAGGTTGATTTCCACTTTGTGAAAATGTTTCATTTCAAGCCACTGGAGTTTTATGGGTTTTCTACCACATTTTACTGGAGCCTTGTAAATCTTATGAAATTCTGGAATGTCTAGACCATAAAAACCTGTCATTCGAACATGTTTTCTATGGAGATGTTTCTCCCCTGTGCAGACTCAAAGGCTTTGCGAAGATTTGTGGAGGGAAAAAAAAAAGATATGTCCCACAGTACCTGAGTTAAAAGATCACCTTTTCAGCTGACTGGAATTTCACCTGCCACAGAGAAACCTTTTATACATGTAAAACTACATTAAAAAACTGAAGCCTTTCACAGTAATCATAATTTTAAAATTTTATCACCCTCTCCCTGTTTGCCGTCAATGCTTTTAAAGTTACTTGGCACCAAATTCACCTCTTTTAAGAATTCTAAAGCCAATCATGGGCTATTGTCATAACTGGACATTCATTGGCATGATGAAAGGAGGTAAGCAGGCTACTACCTGTAAACTAGCTTCCAAGATTGCCGAAGAGTTCCCCAAATGTAAACGAATACTGCAACCAGGGAAAAGTAGTGCAGAGCTTGAATGAAACAGCACCAAGTCACTAAACACGACCATCACTCTACTTCTCAAGTGCTCATAGATTTGGCCTCAGAGTAAACAGAGGCAATGAGCATTGCTTTCCATTTATTTGCTGGAAACATGGAGGACCACTAATCATGCATGAGATTCCTAAATCTCAGGTATTTGACTTGTACTGTGATTCCCGAAGCTACTTGCACCAAGCCCCTCAGTCACCTACATGAGCAGTGTCAATGCCTGGATGAAGATTGATAAGTGAATGTGATTATTTCACGCTAATTTTATGAAGTTCATGTAAAACCATTTTCCATCCTAAAAAATAATGGAAAGGTGCTAACCCTGCTCTCACCTTTTTCAGATGGTTGGTATCTCAATTTAGGGAAGTGTTTTCTATCAGGAATTCACTCTCTTGGTAGAGAAGAGGCCATAGCTGAGAGTCTGCCACTGGGCAGCAATCAGGAACCATTCACAGCAGTAATGTAGAGCAGAAAGCCAGGTTAAGATAGCCAAAAAGTTGTTTTGTCTCCAAACAATCTTTCACGCAGGACACTTGTGAGTCTCCACTCTTGTGAAAATAGGTATGAAACCCCTGAGAATAAACCTTTTAATTAAGGTGTCTCTGAACCGGGATGCCTAATTCGTACTGCATGATTCCCAGATCCACTGTTTTAACCAAAGATGTTGCCTGCCCATCAATTGGGAATCAGAAGACCTAAGTTGCTGTTTGTTGACTTTGTCGCTTTAATGCTCTGTGACTTCAAGTCATTCACCATTTCTCTGAGCTTAGTTTCTTCATTCTAAAATATGGTTTGTAGTTTCAAATGTATTAGTCAACTAATTAAATATATCACTGCAGGGCCTCTCTGATCTCTTTAAGCCAAAGATCAAAAGCTCTGGAGTGATGTTTGAACACAGAATGATTCAATGAATTGCTCTGTGATTAAATAGGAGAATCATTAATCTCATAACTCTTAAAAATTGACCCCATAAATAATATACAATATGAATGCAATAATAATATTAAATCTGGCATTCATATGGCACATTACTTAGCATCTTACATATTGTGCCAAATCTTCATAGTCATGCACTGTGGCATTATACTTAATGAGGAAAATGGGTTGAGAAAAGTTACATAAATTGCTCAACATGGCAAGAAATCACAGACTATCATTTCTCTGATCTCTTAATGTATCAAAACAAAAGGAAAAGGAAAAAGAAATTTAAAAATGCTTATCTTCAGATTGGAGAGACAAGGTTATAACCCTTGGAGAGAGACAAGCTCATAACTCTTGGAGAAAATAACCATATCTCTACTTAACACCACAAGCAATGTGAGGCCCAAAATTTATGTCATCTTTTTAGTAAAAAGGGAGACTCAGATAAATGGGTCATCTTGGTTTCACAGTCTTCTGTGAGACTCATCTGCCTTTATTTAAATAAACCTGACTCTTGAAAAACCATTGTGGTATATCAGAGAAAGAATATCGTCTAGAGTTAGAAGACCCAGCCTGACATTGCTGCTCTGCTACTTCCTAGTCAGCTCTCATGTGATTTCTCAGTCTATGAAATGGAAATAATAATAATATAATTAAAAGAACTTGCAAACTAATTGAACTAAAGTTTACTAATTTACTAAACAAAACTTGATTACTAATAACAACAAAATAATAAAACATGGAGTAATAAATAATATAATCCCTTCAACATATGCAGTAGACCCTCCATAGTTGACCTCCTCCCTACACGGACCACCTCCTTAAGTTGACTGAATTTTCATAGACCAGACATGCACCACATGTATGTATTAGTACAGTAGGACTAGTCCCCTTATTAGGTTGACCACCTTTGTATGCTGACCAAATTGTTACAGTACCTTGGGTGGTCAACTTACAGAGGTTCTACTATATTTATCTGTCATCAAACTACATAGAAAACAAATCATATTAATTCAAATGAAGGAAAAAAGAAAAGGGGCCCTATATGAACCAGGAAAAGTCTAAATTATAAAATACTTTCAGAAAAACCAGCTTCAAGAAAACCTCAAGTCTGGAAACTCCAGAAGAATCACTTAATTTCTGAAGAATCAAAATTCATGAGAATTCTATTACATATACAAGACTGTGGCCAAATTAAACACATCAAATAACTCTATCACAGAAGTTTAGGGAGGGAAGAAAGAAAGCATCTTGGATTAGTAAAGTAAATAATCACTAATACAGTATTAAACTTGGTTTTGAAACATGCAGGAAACAAGTCACTAAAGCAACTTCCCTAATTGTGCAATAAGTCTTTTGGTAACTCATGACCTGTAGTTATTACAGACCCCAAGTGAGGTGTGTGCCAACGTGCACGTCAGGAAAGAACAGACACCTGACTCCACAGAGAATTAGCAAACATAGACCACGGCAACGGCAAAGGGAGGCAAGGTGGACAAGGAGAACTGGGAAAGGAAAATTAAATGTTGGTCTGTTACTGGCATCAGAAAAGTAGAAGAAAATAGGAAGAAGGAGAGAGAGAAGGAGGAGGAAAGAGTAGGGGAGAAATCATGAGTGTATTTTTTAGTTTCATCTAAAGAAGTGGGAACTCTGGTTTCCAGTTCTTTGCTCATTTCTCTACAATGGAGAAATAGCATCTGTTAATTTCTTCAAACCTTCTAAGGACAATGCTTTGAAATATCCAGTTGGCTTAGAATCGCCACATTTGACCAACCCTTTCTATAATTATAAAGAAAAACAATTACACAATCATTATCAACTTTTGTTGAGCATTTGCTTTGTTAGAGGAAAAAACAAGCAAAAAGGAAAACCTCCAAAGTCATCTCATTCTATCTTCCCGATATAGATATTATCTACATTTTACAGATGAGGAAACTGAGGCAAGGAGAGTTGAAGGAGTATGTTCAGCTAGTAAACAGTGCAACTGAAATTCAAATGCAGGGAATTTTGCCCTGGACCTTGCTCTTCTTCACCATGTTATTCCACATCTCATACTGCAATTTGTTTCCAAATTAGACCCAACATCATAAAAAGAAAGTTCTACATAAAACATCCTCAGATTGGGCAGTGCCTGTGGCTCAAGGAGTAGGGCACTGGCCTCATATACCAGGGGTGGCGGGTTCAAGCCTGGCCCCGGCCAAAAAAAAAAATCCTCAGGCTATATCTATCTATCTTTGCTTATAAGTTAAGACATCTTCCTATGTGGATACAAGGCCTACATTGCCTCCTTGGCCCAAGATCTAATCATAGCTCTACAAAATGATATTTGTGTTCCTGGATTCACTTGTCCTCTACCAAAACACAATAAGGCATCCTCACCTGAATGGCTTTCCTCATTACGCAGAAACAAAATAATTTAATTACTAGGTGTACACATTAATTAATACATAGAGAAGCGTACTTCATACCTACCACACGCATGGTCATACCTTATAAGGGACAATAGTGAGGAAAGCACAGTTATCCAAAAGCTCTCCCTGCACCCCCAGGAGACAGTGTCCTTAGTAGATAGGAACCGGCCATGAACTTGGATCTCAGATAAACGTGAACTCAAAGCCCATTTCCACTACTTGCTGGCAGTGCGATCTCAAACCTCTCAGAGACTCAGCATTCACGCTTAAGTACATTAGTAATATCCACCTCTGAGATATTACAGATAAAGTCCCTTTTTATACCAATGACTGAAACAAAACACATTTATGGTTTGGTATTATCATTATTAAAAATTGTACTATTCCTATATAACTTCCTAATATTCTTGCAAGAAAAAATAGTTTATAATATTAGAAGACCCAGTCCTAATAAACTGCAAAAATAACTAACAACATTTTCATATTTCATGAGAACAATCAAAAAATACTCTACAAAAGGCAGATTATTTTGCTTCACAGAAAAGACAGATAATTTGAATGACTCTCCCACCATCAGTATTCCACTGAGAAACTTACTTGGGCATTAGTGAGTTCTGTTCTGCCAGCGCCCAACTGCAGCACACCTTATCATTTAGGTATCCCAGGCCACCACAGATTTCTCAGCCCTTGAGACATATAGTGTATTGCATTTCCATAAAATAAGGCAGGAAAACATTGCATTCTGACAAACCTGACACTATGCATTGCCTACTGGCATTTCCAGTGCAAGCAGTGTCTCTTTAAATAAACCTTACATTTTAACAGAGCTCACTGAATGTGATGGTGCCAAGACTTCACCAGTTTGCCTCTGAATATCAAGACAAGACTTCTGGAGTCAGGTAAGACACAAACCATACTTTTTCCCCACAGACATTTGCTCAGGAGTTGATTTCCTCAGGGGCAGGAGAAAGGGTTTAAGCTGCTGACATTCACTACACCTGCTAGAACCAAACAATGGGGGCTCTCGTTCTCTTCAAGGCATAATGTCCAAAGTATAGAAGAGTCTTCCTGCTTCAGCACCAAAATATAAAACCTTTAAAAAAAACCAAAAGGTCACCATAATTGATATCAAAGCTTGCATATTTAAGAACACTACTGAAAGAGTTCAGATTTTTTTTTTGTAATGTGTTCACTTGCCTAGAAAGCATTTAGGGGACACTTATTATATATCAGGCTCTATTCCAGGCTCTGGGCGTATGGTGGTGGTAAGTGCTGCCAGTTCAAAGCAGTCCTTATGTTTAAAGTGACCTTCAACTGGGTGCCCTGACCTTGTGTATGAGCTGGGGCAGGTGATGGCTGTGGAAAAAAATAGGTTTTTGCATTACAATAACCATGGTTCAGTTCCTGGCATCCCTATATTGTAACACTGCCAAGTCACTTAACGTCTCTGAGCTTCCTCTGGTGTCAAATCAGAATGCTGGCAGGACCACCTTATAGGACTGCTGCAAAGATCAGCTGCTTTAAGTTGTGGAAAGTGCCTGCAATATAGACAACATTCAACCAAAACCAATTTCTCTACTCCCTTGTTCAAGCCCACACAGCTTCAGTGGACAATGGAAATATGTTTGTCTCTGAAATCAAGATGGGCCTTTCCAAAGATCGGCCATGACTTTGATGTTTCACTCTTCTATAGGTGATTCAGGAGAAGGTCAGATGAGCAGCGCACGCTGACTCCTTGTTTCATCCTTTAAATTATGTTCGTAAAGGCTTCTTTAAAAAGCACAAAGTAGAAAAAAAAAGTACAAATAAAGAAATAACAAAACTATGAGATCTCCGAATCTATAAATGCTTACCAAAATATAAACTAACACGATCCTCTACCGGAGACCCACGTGAAAGCCTGGATACCGCTTTCCTCTCACAAACCTCTCCTGATTTGGAAAATCAGGCTCAAACACTTTGCTTCCATTCTGCTCAGCAAAGGTAGCAGCTTAGACATAAAAGTACAAACAGTGGGAAAGAAAAAAAAAAACAGCCATGGCTGGCTGCCAGCTCTTGGCCAATCATTCTTCACAAGGAGGTTGCGTCAGAGGCTTCCAGCCTGCTGGAACCTCTGCAGCTGCCTGCAGTGCAAGCTTGGACCACCCAGGCCGAAGTGGACGGGCATCTGGAGAAATGTGCAAACAATGGAGATGTTAGAGCCCTGCGTTTCTGAGCCAGCGATTCTGTCCCTAGGCTTAGCCTGGACTTTGAAAAAGTCCTGGGCAAAGAAGAAATCTAATATCGGCTATCTGGTCCTACTGTTAAATCGCTATCTCAGGTCAGCAGCATAACCCTCAGAATGGAAAAATATTTTTCAGTGGAAAATCACCGTCTCTGTATTCATGAATCTTGATTCCAAGTGGTGTTGGACTCTTAGCGGTTGTAATTAACATCTTACCTGTGGGTGGCTGGTAGAATTGCTTTATACCTCTCTCATCATCCCAGCACCTAATACTTCCTGAAATGCTTTATACAAACAAATAGGAAATGATTTTTCTGAAGATAGACTGACCCCAGGCTCTCTGCTAGCCCCTCCATTCTGTTTTCAGCAAAATTATTTTTTTCTAATTTAAATGTCAGAGAACAGGCCCACATCACTCAAAGCCTTGCTCAAGCACAAGCCATGCCAACTTGTTATAATTACAATGAGACACAATAGCAAACGTGGGGAAAGCCTAATTAAAGAGTTGGACCTGGCATCCCGGATGGAAAGCCAAGTACAGATCCTTCTATCAGATCTGAATGGAAACCCTGCTCCCCTGATGATGGATGTCTCTGGGAAACACACACCCTCCCAGCACCCAAACAAATACACGGGAAGGAGCAGAAGGGAAGCGGCCTGCTCAGATTGAAACTGAAACTAAAACCTGGGGAAACACTTACGCCTGCATCCGAAATCCGGAGATTGGGGTGCAGCCTGAGTACCACATTTTTTTTAATTCTTTTGGTTAACACTAATGTGCAACTAAGATTGAGGAAACCTACAAAAGATTCCTTAGTTAATAACCACCCTATAGCACATTATTTAGTAAGGAAGTTAGTGTATCATGGCAGAGTAAAATAAAATACTAGTTCCACCAAAGCAAAGCATAGCAATAATTTCCGACACTGAACTATAAATGTGAATGTAGCCTCCTGAACTAGACTGGACGTTCCAGGAGAATGTTTTCTCTCCAGCTGTAGGATAGAGCTCTAGACATAGCAAATGTAATAGAAGCTCGGTCACTGGAGACGTGCTCAGAAAGCGTCAGATTTTCTGGTCGTTCCGGCTGAAAGGCAAACATCATAGAAACATGGTCTTTTCCAATCCTCTAAAGCACCTATTCTCAAAGTTTTGTGTTCACAAGAAGTTTATTAAATATGTAGGCTCCATGCCTCATCCAGAACCTTAAAAATATATATAATTAAGTCTGATTTAGCAATAACAGTACAGGAGTACAGGAGTTCCTCGATGCCTGGTATAACCCAGAAACAGCAACTCAATGAATAGCAAAGACTCTATCTGAGATGAGGATCCACAATCAGAGCAAAGCAAGTAAGAAAAGACTGCTTTGCTCTCAGGTCTCAAAGCCAAGGAAATATCACAGATGAATGATAGCCAGGGTGTAAGAGAGTGGTGTAGTTCACTGCAGTTCAACGCACAGAGAGAGCCGCTCTTAAAGACATAGATAAGCGGGGGGGGGACAGGGCGGACTGAATATTCTTGATTCTATGTGGGATCCTCGGTAGTCAGAGGCAGTGCTTCTGGCCGAAAGCCACACTTTCTGCTCAGCAAAGGGAGTCCAGATGAGTTCCCTTCCAGAGTGAGTGCAGGGCTTGAACTGAAGCTGCATTTCTTATTACCTTGGGTAGGCTCTGCAGGAGCCAAATTTTAGGAAAACCAATAAAGCAAATAATCTTATGTCCTCAAACGAGAATGTCCACTACATGGTAATACAGAGTTCTTGTATTACTGCAAAACTGAAAAGGTCTCTGCAGTGGTTCTCCTAGAGCTGATGTGAGCCTAGGGTATAAAGAAAGGGCTGTCTCTGTTTTAAGCTACAAGCCTAGACTTTAATAGTGCCACTAAACAGATTTCCTTCCAATTCTGGTCCAGCTATATACTTGCTGTGTAATCTTGGGCAAGTTGCTTAACCTGTCTGAATCTGTTTATTCCTCTTTACCATGGGAGAAATTACTGCATACTTCAGAGTTATTGTGAAGATCAAAGGCAAATTACTGAGTGTAGTGCTGGCACATGTTAACTTATGATGATGACCACGATCATGATTTCACCTTCTTCACCCTCCTCTGATCCTAGGCAAAGTGACATTCTTCTTGCACCGTTATTTAATCACAGTCCCTGGGCTTACCCTACAATTATTTTATTTGAATCAATGATTTGTTTTCTCTATCCTTCGTTCCCGCAGAGAGATTTCTTAAAAGAAGTACAGGGGACCACCCAGATGGAAGTACTAAGTTAGCTCCTATAACAAATAAACCCCCAAGTTTTAACGACCTTACACCTTAAAACATTGGCACTTAACAGACCCAAGCTGGTATTCCTGATTGGTGGGTCGTGTGAATAGTCATTAAGGGACCTGCTCCCTCCCTCAGTATCTTAACACTGACTAAGCCTCAAAGGTTTCTGCGCCTACTGGCAGACAGGAAAATGGAGAAAAACAAAGCCCAGCTGGTAATTAAAGTCCTGACCCAGAGTGAGTCACATCTTTCTGGTCTCATTACATGGATGAGAAGTGTCACATGGATACACCTGGAAAGAGGAATGGAAGATAGTGTCCCTGGCTGGGCAACTCCCTCTGAACAGCGGCGCTACACTACGCAAAGCAGAACGCAAACTAGTGGATTGTCTACCAAGAGCTTTTTCTCTAATTTGCACAGAGCTGAGTGATCCCTTGCTGGAGCCTCAGGAAGCTAAATCAGAAGTTAGAGATCTTCTACTCCAACATGCTGCCAATGCAGACATGCCTCAAACACCCCAGATGGGTCATCCAGCCAATGCCTGATCATCATGAGTAAGTTTGTTAGGAAAACATTCCTCTCATGGTTCCAGTTGAGCCATCTGTTGAAACACAGAATGAGCATGTGCATATACCTCATCAGACCTCAAACCAAGTAAGTGCAACTGTCTATGGTCCTCCTTTTTCCCACTAAATGCCCATAGCTTTTCAAATGTTCTTAATATATCATGGTTTTCAGAACTTCCCATCACATCTCCTCTCCCCTAAAAGTGCATCATTTGTCATGGTCCTAAAAGTATCCCACCCCTGCCAAATGAATACAATATTCCCGACCCATGACTGGGTATCCCATTCAGGGTCATCTTTTCTGAATTATCCTAACCATGCTCATGGTTCTGTCTTCACCTTTATTTTCTTCTGTTTCCTAGATTTTAATTTTTTCATTCATGCTTCCCAAACCAATTGACATCTTCAGCCTCCATTGGCCTGCTCCCATTGTTATTTAAATTCCTGCCAGTCACTTTCTGGCCCATCACCAAATTAACATTCCTGCAAGGGCTGTTCAGAAAGTAAATTTACAAGGTGTTTTTATGAAACTGATTTTAAGAGATGGCAAGTAATCCCTGTAAGTATTTAAACAGCAGCTGATTGCTATATTTCCACATAATCTGACAGATTCACACATTTGTTATACCACAGGGCCAGCTTTTTTATGCCAACTGAGTAAAAATTGTAGGGTCCATGGTTATTAAATCAACTTCCCATATCGTACCACTGAACACAAACTTTACTGAGACCCAAGCTTGTTGCAAAGAATGTCCCCGGGACACAAAATGAATTTTGCTTGAAACTGGGGCACTGAACTTTCCCATCTATTTAAGTATTGATTTGTTTCATGATTTGCCCTCTGTGTGTTTCCAGGTCCATAGGTTACACCTTGCTCTGCTCACTGATACTCTACCCTCACCCCCATGAATTGGGCATGTTATTCTGACACACTTTCAACTAAAAATGTTTGGGCCATAAATTTAAACAAGTTGACCGTGAAATTTTGCAGCAGCAACTACTTTTTTTTTCATTAAAAAAAAATAGAAACACATGTTAAAAAAGAAAATTTAATGACATGGAAAAATATTCAAGATATATTGGTAGAGGAGAAATGTAGATTTTTAAAGCACAAACACAATATGAATTCATATTTGAAAACCAGAATATATAGTGTGCGCCTGCACATGTGCACATATAATTCTTGCACAGAATAATCCTAGAAGGATATTCATCAAAGAGTTATTGAACACTCTCCTTTGGATATTATGTTTTCTGGTAATTACTTTTTTCCCTCTTTTTCTTCTTTGCTATATTTTTTAAGTTTTCTATAATGAACACTAGAACTTTAATAAAGACAAAACAAAATGATTTTTTTTAACAGAATAAAACTGGAAGCCTAACTCTAAATGTCACATGTCCGTAAAAATTAATTTTTTATCTTCAGGATCCACAATACTATAATACTGTTTCCTTGCCTTTAGTGATTAAAGAAATGTTGTTAGGGAGTTAATGTTTGTATCCCAGTCCCAAAAAATTCATGTTAAAGTCTCAACTCCCAGGGTGACTGTATCTAGAGACAGAGCCTTTACGAAAGTAATTAAGGTTAAATTAGGTCATAGGGGTGGATCCCTGATGTAATAGAATTAGTGTCCTTATACCCAGAGATACAAGAGAGCTCTCTCTCTTTCTGCCTGTTGAGAACACCGTGAGAAGGTAGCCATCTGCAAATCAGGAAGCAGGACCTTAGCAGGAACTGAATTGGCCGACACTTCAACCTTGGACTTCCCAGCCTCCAGAACTCTGAGACAGAAAATCTGTTGGGTATTTTATTATGAGCTAACTAAGACAGACATCACTGTCTAACAACATCATCTTTATTTCCATGCATCAGTAACTAACCTCATAGCTGATTTTTGAGCAATTGCACCACTGATAACCCTTGCCCATTGTTATCAAGACATGAAAGAAGAGATGGTGCTCTTTGATTGAATTCCAAATCTTCCAGAACCACTTTTCCTTCCAGGCCTTACTGCTTTTTCTCCATACACTGCTGATGATTCTGCTTTCTCATCTTTAGGGCCCTAGTGGTTCACACAGTCAGCCAAGAGTGCAGTGGGCATTGAGCAAATGTGGACAGAGCTAAGCACACACAGGTGGTGGGGGCAGCAGGGGAGAGTTCAGTATCTGATGCAAAGGCAAAAGTCAAAAAGGTAGGTGGAAATAAAGAAAGGCGCGTGGAAGGGCCTTGATGAGCACTTCTTAATCTACGAAACCCAAAGACATTTGCTGTGGGCCCTGAATGTAAGTTCAAATTAAATCAAACCCAACAACTCAAAGCAAAATCTCACCATAAACAATCTCCTGCTGACTTCAAAGGTAGACCTGGGCCACAGGGCACAGAGGCAAAGAGATTATGAAATGTGCCTGAAGCTTTGCATAGAGTCTACTGCAGAGCAGAATTAAAGTTCTGAAACTTCGGAGGTGACGGACCGCCTTCTAAGCCTCTGTGACACCACAGGACAGGGTGAATGGTCCCTCCCTTTTCCAAACCTTTTAACTGGAGTCCTGGGTGCACGTGTCCTCGAGTCCAAGGGCTCCGGATTCAGAGTGGAAACAGTGCTCCCTTCAGAGCATACCTCCCTCCTCGTGGTTCAGGAACAGATTTCAAAATGCCACTTTATTAACAGCTAAACAAAAACACCTCTTCGACAACGATGAGGGAGTGTGGAGTAAACATGTCATCCCCACCTATTGTGCGGCAGAGACGAGATGCTCCTATGATTGATTATAAAAGGCAGTTATAGAGGAAACCGTTTGAGCCTGCTGAATTAAAAACAAACAGTGAGGCATTCAGTGACGAACAGATCTGATGGATTAAAATGCACTGAAGAAAGACATCTCCAGTGATGCCTGAATAGGCTAAGTCGGAACGAGGGGAAAGTCAGCCTGCAATTTCCAATCAAGGGAAAAACTGACAAAGCAACAGAATTTGAGCTTCCTCAGATTTACACTTTATCTGCTAATTAGCATTAGCATGCATGGTAGAGGTAGCTCACCAGCTTGTGGCACAATAAAAACCGCAACATGTTACCACCACAGAATGTGTAATTACTTTAAGCTCTGGCTGAAAATTGCAGGGTACCTCATTTCAGAATCTGTATATATTTATTGTTAGAGATAAACTTGTTGAAGTATATCTAATCTAATTTTATGTTATAATTCCTGTTTAAGATAATTTTAGTGTCAGCAAGCCAAGAACTGAAGTAAATACTGCCATAAATTGTAATACATTAAAATACCAGAGCAATGCATCCACTCAGCTGTGAGCTGATTTGCTTATTGTTTAAGGATAAAAAAAAAACAAAACAACTCAAATTACATCAAAACTAGAAATATATCCTGTTGGTTACCTCTACCATGTCAGGCCTGGCAGATGATGGAGTCTGCCAACAGAGACCCCCTCGTTCAGTGCCTGGGAAGTGTGAATCGCCTCAAAAAAGAATTGTAGATTTCCGTTTCCCTTAGGTAGGATTTATTATTTTTGTTAAAATCTCTTTAAATTGGGCTGTACCTCCCCACAAGGGAAATGCATTAGGACAGATTATTTGGCTTTAAATCATAACAAGGTTAATGTTTGTTTTAAGTTTGAGTTAAGACCTAGTTTAAATTCCCCCTTAAATTGTTAAGCAAGACAATTTAGGGCCATGAGTAGAAAACTATACTGTGTTTTTCAGTAATACGATATCATGGCATAGGCTACGACATCATGCAAAAGCCATTTCTTATTTTCCTACTAAATAGAGGATTATAGCTCGAGTGTTGCCTGCATACAGACTGTTCAATCTGAGCCGCATTCTGTCGAGCCTACAAAACTTGGAAAGATGTGGAGATAACGCTGCCTCTGAGAAGGGAAGGCTGGATCTGACACTGTTTCTCTTCCATAACTAGCAATTTCTCTGCCTTTTCATGCCCTTGTTTCTCCAGGCAAGAGAGGGGGGAGAAAAGATACTGAGGAATGCACCGTTCACAGCGTCGACGCTTTCACTCACCTCGCTTGTGTTTGTAAGATATAAAAACCTTCTCACATTTTCTCTTAGCCGTCTGCCTACGGTCCCCTTGAGGACTGCGTTGAAATCCAGCCTCCCATTGGATATTCCTGATGATTCTTTTGGAAAGAGCCCTAGGATTTTAACGTCTGCCCATTTGCCTCCCTGGGGTGTGAAAAATTGGTGGGAACTAATGAGCCCTCGCAAGATGCAGGCCACCTCAGAACACTGATGTATCGCTTGTCCAAGTGCCTTCCTCCTAAATGGAACAAGAATTAAGCCATATAGTTTGAAAAATCCTGAAACTTTGAAATTCTTTGCCTAAGGAAAGTAGCCTCTTTCAGTGCATTTAACGCACAGCTAAATTTTCCTTTCTATGGCTATCCTTTAACTTGGGAAAATTTATATTTTGTATGTAATGATTCCTAATGATATCTGTGTACCAAGCTCAGCATATCAAAGGCAGGACTGGGTTAAGCAAAACCTGGGTGTCTCTATGATATAATAGGAGTGGACAGAATTGAGGTCTTCCCTCAGGTCAAGGGGCAGTAGGAAGGGGCAATGGCAACAGCAGTTCATATGCTTTACCCTAGTGACCAAAAGCATTGAAAAGGTGCTAATCCTGGGCTGTGGCTAAAGACCAGTAAAGTATTCATAAGATGCTGCCTCTGATTCCTTCTGTGATCTAGAAGTTCAGGAGAGAAGGGGACCTTTCTTACCAGGCCTCACTCCTTGCCTGTTGAGCAAGGCTGTAATGTGCCCTTGAAGTAGTTATCCTTATTTCACCTCCAAAGTGGTTTTACCTCAAAGAGCCTGTGATTCCCCCACTGTAACAGCCAGCCATGGTCTCACTGAATGTGGAAAGTATTTGGGAACTCTACTGAGTGAAAGTGACTAAAGATAGTTTAAAGTCACAATTGTCCACACCATGTGAAAATCAACACTCTTCTCCAACCAGCAGCTTGAACCAGGAGTTAACTCCGATACTGATAAGAAATTTGGGGGATTATTTTAGGGTTACCTCCTATCTCAGTAAATTCAGGCTGCTATAATAGAATATTACCAACTGGGTAGCTTTTAAACAACAAATATTTATTGCTTACAATTCCAGAGCCTGAGTAGGCCAAGGTCAAGGTGCCGGCAGATTCTATGTCTGGTGAGGTCTTGCTTTCTGATTCAGACCCAGCTCTGTGTCTTTCTATTGTATATTCACATGGTAGAGGAATAAGGGAGCTCACTGGGGTCCCTTTTATAAAGGTGCTAATCCCATCATGAGGGTTACACTCTCATGACCTAATCACTTCCCAAAGTCCCCATCCCCAAATACCATCACACAGATGATCAGGTTTTAACATATGGATTTGGGTGGAGGGGCAACAAACCATTCAGTCTCCAGCACCTCCAGGTGACAATATTTCCAAAATAAGACTTTCTGTGTGTGCACAGGAGCTTAACAAAATTCCTAAGAAGCAGTATAAGCTATTGACTATAACCTGTGCTTTTTTCACCTAGAATCTTCCTAACTTCTGCCTCGCACCATGGCCTGGGCTAGAAGCCTAACACTGAGTCTGTTTTGGTCATCCTGTCATTAATCCTTGATAGGGAGCCAAAGGAGCAAGACCTATTCTGACCCTGGAGACCTCCAGTGTCCTCCTGTGACAGCCCACCCTGCACAGGCTCTGTCATGAACACGCCTATGGCTTTTCCCCACTTCGTTCAAAGCATTTTTTATATTTGCTTTTTAGCTGATAATACTGTATATAATACTTTTATTACTTAACTCATACAATTTGAATTTTACTTCAAATTCTATCTGTAGGTCCTTAGAGGAGCTACATAAAGTAGCCTGGCTGTTAAAAGCCCATGATATAGAGGTCAAAGTTGAAGCTCATTGATTCATCGCTTAGGAGAGAGAGGGCACACTCAAACAGGGTATTTGAGAAGAGTTTTACGAGGGATTAGATATGAAGATTCAGGAAGAATTCATGTGAAGCCCACGGGAACTACCAAGAATTAGCAGCAATTTCCACCCTCAGATGAGTTGGATAAACACATCCAGAGCTGCAGAAAAGTGCTCTCTGCTCCTCCACACACAAGAACCTGATGCAAGTGAGTTACCAAAGTCATTCAACTTACCCAAAGAAATTCTTGACATAAAACAGGTATCTCAGGGGTTCCTGCATACTATAAAGCCCACTAGCAAAATAAATAAATGTTACCACTTTTTACTTCTTATGGATTTTCATAATGGTCCTCAGAGGCCAACAATGACTGTTAACTGCTGTTGTCACCAACATCTTAATAGAAATACACATTCTTCATGTATATGTGCCCCAACATG
Source organism: Galago senegalensis (assembly GCA_963575145.1). Taxonomy (NCBI): domain Eukaryota; kingdom Metazoa; phylum Chordata; class Mammalia; order Primates; family Galagidae; genus Galago; species Galago senegalensis. The sequence goes on from CAUYTI010164388.1 coordinate 29,873, forward strand.
TTGTTAAATGGACTTTTAACTACATTTTATCAAGTGGTACTTTTACAGGCTCTTAATTATTTCTTAATTGTTTACATTTTCCCTTATGACGGTGCCTGGTTAACCACACATGAAAGAGAAGTTATTTTTTTTTTAATTTTTTGTTAATTTTTTGATAATAGAACTTTTTCTTTTAATGTGTGGTTAATAAGGCACTGTTATCAGGAAAATGGAAACAATTAGGAAATAATTAAGAGCCTATAAAAGTAGCTCAGGATGAAAGGGAATTTTAAAGACCACTTAGCGTGTTTGGACATATTTACTCCAGGAATGTGAATTTCTGGTCAGCAACGCAGATGACCCTGGAAGACTTAGGTTTGGTGAAAGAACCCAGGCACAAAAGACCAAAAGTCCACCCCTTCCAGGCAGAGAGAAGAATGGTGATTACTAGGGGCTGGCATAATTGGGGGGCAGAGGCGACTGGGGAGAAGTTGATTAAAGGACATAAAATTGCCATTAGATAGGAGAAATAAATTCAAGAGATCTTTTGTGCAGTATGGTAACCATAGATAATAAAGATACTTTGTACTCTTGAAAAAATACTGAGAGTGAATGCTAAGTATTCTTATCCCCCAAATGATATAGCTATGTACAGCAATGTGCATGGGAATTAGCTTGGTGTAGCCATTCTATAATATGTACACATATACCTCCAAACATCATGTCCTACATGATAAATACATTAAATTTTATCTGTCAATGTAAAAATAATGTTTTAAAAAGAAAGTTCTATGTCTTTGTGATTTCACATAAGGACTTTTTCATTCCTATTTTTTCTCATTTTTAAAAATATTTCTCTCCTGCTTTGTTTGTAAGACATGTCTCTCAGACATCGATGCTTTGCTCTGCCATTAACTCTCTACCATTCTCTTCCTTTCCCCTGTAGGTTAGATCCATCATAGATAGGGTGACCAGATTTTAACATTGGTAAAGCAGGACAACATGGGGGGGGGGGAAGGGGATGGGGCAGGGCAGGGCCTGACAACAATGCAAACTTTGATAAGCAGTTCTCGATAATCACTTCTCAACAATTATTTGTTATTATTACAGTTTAACATTATAAAATTAACAAAAATAATATAAAACTCATATCCTGGCAAAATAGCCA
>CAUYTI010164390.1:0-28442 GCA_963575145.1 Galago senegalensis
TTTTTTGAGACAGAGCCTCAAGCTGTCCCCCTGGGTAGAGTGCTGTGGCATTACAGCTCACAGCAACCTCCAACTCCTGGGCTCAAGCGAGTCTCTTGCCTCCGCCTCCCAAGTAGCTGGGACCACAGACGCCCGCCACAACGCCTGGCTGTTTTTTGGTTGCAGCCGTCATTGTTGTTTGGCGGGTCCGGTCTGGGGATTCGAACCCACCACCTTAGGTGTATGTGGCTGGCGTCTTAGCCGGTTGAGCTATAGGCGCCGAGCCACTATTTTAATTCTATAGGAAAATAGCTAGGCCTTTATGCTACCATGACATGTAACAGCATTTAAGAAACACTTATATGTGTTGTTCAGGGATACCGACAGAGTAGGTGGATGTTTCTATTCACAGGCACCTACCTGTCTTTATTGGAGGAAAGCGAATCTCCTGGTCAGCTCCTCTTTTATTATTCTCGTGTTTGACGACACACCGGTGCTCTCTATGCAGGGACTTTTCAGGCACAGTCAGCCAGCTGAGCGTCATGTATGTGTCACCAGTCTTCCTGACATCTCCCTGCTGGGATGCCAGGACACTATTGCTGTTCTTTTCTTTCCAATACACGTTAATAACATCAGGGAAAAAGTCCTCAAGAAGACAAAGGTATGTTCCAGCATTATGGAGATTTGTTTCAGCAACCGAAGGAAGAAAAATTGTGGGCTTGGGGGAAAAGTCTTGATCTAAGTTTATATCTGTGAGGGGAAATGGAATATCAAAGAAAAACGAATATTAGAGAAACACACTTTGCATGGTTTGGAAAAACCTTGTGCCTAAAAATAGGAAGTAAATTGAATTATCACTCACCTTGTCCTTTCTTCCTTTCTTCTACAAAAGACTGCAAGGATATTATTGTGCTTCCCCACCCCCACCCCCCCGCAGTTTTTGCCAGGGCTGGGTTTGAACTCACCACCTCTGGCATATGGGGCCGGTGCCCTACTCCTTTGAACCACAGACACCACCCTTATTGTGCTTATTTTAAGACATGTGAAAGAAGATCATTAAATTAAGTAATCTGCCAAAAGTCACAGTCCTCAAGCATCAGATCTGGGATTCAAACCTGGCCCTGGTTCATTCTGCTCATGCTGTGATAATGTGTGGTTTTTACCTCCCTCGTACCAGAGCTCCCAGCATCTATAAGCATAGTTACTTGTTTAAACTTCCTTTGACAACAAAATGGCGTGGGGAGAGGGGAAGAGACCACATAATGTTAACGATCTCTCTACAGATGAGAATGTGGTCCCATCTAAAGTGCTCTCTCTCCCCTCCCTTGTAACTTCTGTTCTCTTTTGCCAATAACACACATTCTCAAGTTCTGCGATTCTATATGGCTCCACTCTTCATTTACCTGATTCTGGAATGCACCATATTTATATTCCATATGCATTAATGCCAGGAGGAAGTTTTTCATTTTTATTTTTAACAACACACAGTCACTTGTTTCAATGGGAATCCACACCCATGTGTAATCTATCAAGTTGACTGTTTAGCTTCACATGTGTGTCCTATGACCAGTTCTGAAGTTCATGCCTAGGAGTTCTCCTAGTTAATTTCTCACTTGATATAACATCTCACTCTCACATCTGCAATACTCCAGGTTTGGGGATGGAGCAGTATTTAAAGCTGCACCTCCAAATTATTCATGATGTCTTGAATTTAGAAGCAAAATAATAATATTTGCCAAAATTTATTCATAAACACTCTTAAGGCACATACCAAAATTTTATTTTGCTTCCAAAATTGTTTAGCAAAAGCACATTTTATTTTAGAATTTTGTTTGAAGCTTAAGCATGACTAAGAACATACTATTGGTATGCTGTTAATGCCTGCGTTGGTATGAATTTACACACGTGAGGTGGTCTATGTAGATCCGCATATCCGTCTTCTGGCTCTCAGTGTCTTGCCCAGGATTTCTATCTACCCTGTATTCTATGTAACTGTTTTGGAGCTCCCTTATTCTATTTGTCTTAACCTGCAGAATAAAGTGTATATATAATTATTACTGTCAAAATACATGACAAAGCATCACATGTTTACACTGACTTATCACTTGACTCTGGAATGTTAATTTATTTATTTATTTATTTATTTTTGACAGAGTCTCACTATGTCACCCTCACTAGAGTGTTATGGCGTCACAGCTCACGGCAACCTCCAGCTCTGGGGCTTAGGCAATTCTCTTGCCTCAGCCTTCCGAGTAGCTAGGACTATAGGCACCCACCACAACACCTGGCTATACTTTGTTGTTGTCGTTGTAGTTGTCGTTATTGTTTGGCAGGCAATTTCTTAAGAAACAAATAATTGGATTTCTCACTTGAGAAGAAAAGGAAAAAAATTCTTGATGATTTATATCTGTATAGCAATCTTCTGAGTTTTATACAAAATCAGTAAACATATATGGTAATATACATTTTTGAGCATGCTCTAGAATCATGCTAGGTCATAATATGCTTATTTTAACCTAACCTAATTTCATGTATTTTGTTTATGGTAATAATATTTTATTTATTAGGCTAGTAAGAAAGTGTGTATTTCTCCAACCATATACTACTTTGTTTTTAATTTAAAAACCGTGTTATGAACAATAAATTAATTTCAATTTCAGTTATACATTGTATTTATGTATTTTAGCCCCCAGTCAATATTATTATTGACAAATCTAATTCCACTTGTGCTTCTTGATGGGAATACATTTGACTCATTGTACTAAAGAAATTGAGAATCAAATGATAAATATGGAAATATTCCATGCAGTACCACAGCATTCATTGTCTCTTGTCCATTTTCTTATTTGTTTTTTTCCGCAAGAAAATGAATCTCAAACTTTCATACCTTTCTCAGTATAACAGTTAATTAAGCACTAAATAGCATACTGGGTTATATCTGGTTACCATGTAGGTCACTATTTCTGAAAGGTACTTATTAAGAATCTTTTTCATGGTTAAAATTTTCTCCATGATGCACAGATGACCACCATTCTATTTATGTGAATAATGAATAGAATTCGTATATTTTCTTTATTTAAAAATATAAACCTGTCCAATTCATTTACGCACATTCACTTCTGTAATCAAGTGGTACATTTGAGTTAAATTACCTAAGTTGTTTGTTTTTCACTAAAATGAAGCAGTATGAATTCTATACAAATTTAGGGATTATCAGCTACCATTTCAAATGAAAGTATGATTTTTTTGGTTATATTGTTACAATCACATAAGCTATTTCAGGAGGAAATAAACCACATTAAAATTTATTGACTTCAAAAAAAAAGAAAGTATGATATTTTAAATCTATATGTGTGAGTCTTGGTATTTTTTTTCTATTTCTTGGCTTTTATCTTTCACCAAATAAATAGCTATAGCTATTTAATACTTAAACATGTATTTTAAGTTTATGACAAGTTTCCAATTATATTTAATTGATTTATACATATTTACCATTTTATGTATGAATTTAAACTTTTTCCTGATAAATGGGACCAGAAGCTTAAATTTATTGACTATAAATTTTAGAACAATAAAAGTTTATGTTAGACATGTATCAATTAAGAGATAAGATGCAGATTTAAAGTACATGGAACAAAATTAAAAAGTAAACATTTTAATATAAATTTCTTTTGTCAAATAATGAAAACTCTGCTAAAGAGAAACAAATACATACCTCTAAATTCCTTTTTTTTCTTTTTTTTTTTTTTTTTGGTACAGGTGGGGTATCACTGGTGCCCAAACTGATCTCAAAATCCTAACCTCAAGTGGTCCTCCTGTCTCACTCTCCCAAAGTTCTGGGATCACAGGAATGAGCCACCACTCTCTGTATAAATTTCATTTTTTTTTTGTATGTGAGTGGATGTTAAGCTAACCTTTCTTTTGAGCAGCTGAAGAAGCACAGCTGAATCCTGTAAAGAATTTCCTTTCTGTAAACGTTATTGGCTGAGAACAACTCTCTATAGTGGACATACCATACGACTCTCTCCTTACAACTGATTCTGGAGAGCACTTGCTGGGCATCCCTATGTGCTGAACAACATGCCAAATAGTTCGTTCACGCAACCTCATTCAATCCTCATACAACCCTGCTGGGTTCGTGCTATTTTCCCATATTATAGTTTAGAAAACTGAGGGCAGAGAATAACCATCTCAGTTAACTAAGCAGTAAGTGCTGGAACTGGAGTACCAGGTCTGCCCAACTCCATCACCCAGGATCTTTCATGACACTTCTGACCAACATAGAAGGACATATCTCCACTCTTCTATGTCAATCACTAGCTTACCTCTAATAATTAACTTTGAGCCAAGTCAAAACACTTTAATGATATCATCACATACCTTGCATGGGAGCATGTTCAAGGTCCTCAGATACACAAATCCTATTACAATGTTTGCACTGTGTTTTCACTTCCCTTAATAGAAGCATTTGCTTTACAACCTCTCCTAAGATTTCTACATCAAATGCCCATCACATTCCAACTTTTCTAAACATTTTTATTCTGATTTAATCATTTCTTAACTCCCCTCTATCATCATAGAAATATTATACTCTCTTGATACTTACCTATGACAATAAGCTTTGTTCCACTACTGAAAACTTTCTCATAATAATTCTACAGTGATTCATTCCACATCAGAAACTTTAGACTAATCTAGTCTACTTAAGTTCTTCAAATCTGAGTGCCAATATGATGGCCTCGGTGTTTCAAGAGACTAGGGTTCCAGTCCTGGATCACTTTGGTTACAAGTTCTTTTGCTGTGCATAAGAACAAATAACTTACAATTTGGGGTGTTTTTTTTTAATTAAATCAGAGCTGCGTACATTAATGCCATCATATGGTACAATGTGCTGGTTTTATATACAATTTGAAATATTTTCATCAAACTGGTTAGCATAGCCTTCATGGCATTTTCTTAGTTAATTGTGTTAAGACATTTATATTCTATATTTAGTAAGTTTCACATGTACCCTAATTTTGAGTGTTTTTATTATGTAAAAAGATCTATTATTTGGAGTGAAAGAAAAACTTATACACTGTTAGTAAGACTGCAAACTAGCACAGCTTCTATGGAAAGCAGTATGGAGAAACCTCAAAAAGCTAAAAGTGGAGGCACCATTTGATCCTACAATCCCACCTCTAGGTGTTACCCAAGGGGAAAATGAAAGCATTTTATAAAGAAGACATTTGCACATAAATGTTTATAGAAACACAATTCGCAATTGCAAAGATGTGAAAAGGAAAGTGCTCATCAATACTACTCAGCCATAAAAATGAAAACAAAAACAAAATTGGTGATTTAGTATCTTTGTAACAACCTGGATATAAGGAATTGAAGATCACTCTTCCAAGTAAAATATCACAGGAATGGAAAAGCAAACCACATGGACTCAATACTAAACTGGAACTAATAAGTTAACACATCTGTGCATATATAGAAGCAAAACTCAATGGAATTCAAGCAGGTGGTGGGGGAGGAGGGGTTGATAAAGTCACACCTCACAGGTACAGTGCACACTTATTTTCTGGGGAAAGGTCACCCTTATAACTCTCACTTAAAATATACAGAAACAATCTATGTAACCACAACATGTGTACCCCTGTAATATTCTTGATATGCATGTCAATCAATTCGATATCACTGCCAGCCTCGAAGTGAGGCCAAAATGAAATAAGAAATAAAAAGCGATTTGATCAAAAACGTTACAGAAATATAAGAGGTTATTATGATGATGGTGGGGATCGTTATCCCTGGTATTATCCGCAATTGCTTGCTGAGGTTGTTTCAACCTGACATTTTAGGCTCATGGGCTCAAATCTCTTACAAATTCAGCCCTTTAAAGGGGAAATTGGATTGATGGCAATTAGTTAAGTAGGAAGAATTTTTTCTGGGTTCCTCTATTTGCTTTCTGTTTTGCTCTAACAACGCCCCTAGGATTTTTAGACCCATTGTTTTAGAAACATGCTTTTCACATGCCCAGACTCTAATAGGCTAGCATTTGTCTTATCTGCCTGTTAAAACTTAAAAGAGCACTCACTGAAGTCCAATATCCTCACTTACTGTATAGAAATTGTGTTGTCCAAATAAATGGTCATCTGCCTGATCAATGGCAGAACATATTTACATTCCAAGCTTTCACTTAAAATCTCAGCCCAAATTGATTTCTATCCAGCTCTTGCCAAAGTCCAGTTTGAAACATTGACTGGCCCTTCCAAAAAGAATGGCCAGAGAAATGACAGGAGGCCCAGTCCTCAAATCCATCTTCCTCTTGTCCCCTTAGATTGCTAAGTGTTATCAGCCTCACCAGGCCTATGGCGTGTCTCCATCTATTTGTGACATTAAATGCTGCAATGCCCATAGCACTCATGCAACAGCAATATGTTTTAAAAACATTCCTTTCAGGTGGTGCCTGTAGCTCAAAGGATTAGGTCACCAGCCCCCTATGCTGAAGGTGGCAGATTCAAAGCCAGCCCCAGCCAAAAACTGCAAAGAATAAAAAAATTTCTCTCATTTTCCAAAATTGGTGATGGAAATTTTCACTTTCTTCCTAAAAAGTTCATGCATTTAAGTCTTCTTCTAATTTTATAACAGAAAAAAATATCATTTTTGATAATTTGGGGTGCTTCTTTTTATCAGTTAACAAACAGTACATATTGCACTGCCTTTTTATCCCACCTTGGAGCATAAACTTTTACCTCTTGCTGCTTGCCAGATGATCACAGGCCTTTTTCTTCTCCTTTCCTGAGAGCTTTTGATCTCCTATTTTATTTTTAGTGGTTCAACTATACTTGTATTTGTTTATTTTAGATATTTTCAAGTAGATTTTGGAAATAGGCGGCTTAAACAAACAATAAATAGCTTGTGCATTATAGTATATTTCTCTTCAGCCCCAGAGATTGATTGTTCTGTGAAGTCCAGCTCAAATAAGACCCAGGGATGGAGAACACGGCTGCAAACCCCAGCTCTGGGGTGGAGACACAGACACACCAATTTCAACAGGCTGCAAGTGACAGAGCATAGGTTGAGGCTCTCTTTCCCAAAATGATCCCTCACAATACTGGGGTTGCCTTATGGTACTGTTTTTGTGTAACCTCTCATATTAACAGATATTAACAGATACTCTTCTATCACTCAAGCTTTGATCCAAGAATACTATGTGGACCAGATATCAACGTGAAATGAACTCAGGGATAGCACTGGTGAAATAAAAAATAGGAATGAAATTTAAGATCAATTTGGTAATTATTACTTGAGGCTAAGGTCTCTGCAGTTTATACTTACTTCACACCTATGCAGAATAAATGAAAAAATGCTTTCATTTTGTGAGCTGCTAATTGTTTCCTGTGATAAAATATCCAGAGACACCATCATATAGAGATTTCAGAATGGACACTCAAACCTGAGATGACTTAGAAAGTTGCTTTAAGAGAAATGTTTTAGATGCGCGAGAAGAGTCTGAACAAAATTTTTAAAGAAATACAAAGACAAAAGGCCATATATCTCAAGTATTTGTATTGATATAATTTTTAACTTTGTATGTTCAACCCAATTATGAAATTAAATATTCTAAGTAGAGTTTTGGCTGTTTAATCTGTATTTCTACAAGTTTATATAGCAAGTTGGAGAAAATATTTTTTAAATGTCTAGATATTTCTACTGGAAAATGAGGGACATTTTGTATTCAGGCAGATGACTTTTGAAATAAGGTACATTGCATTCCAATTACCTTTAGAAGTAGAAAGAATTAATCTTAGAAATAGAAACATTTGACAAATAGTGACATTTGTTCTGAAGTGAGCTTTAGATTAGATCATAGTTATACATTTATCTATGTTCCTGATTTTATAAAGACCTCCAATGTTTGGTAATTTGAATTCCAGAGAAGAAATTAGTATTTCTACCACCTATCAAATGCCATTGTGTTAGGCAATTTTCATATTTAACATCATTGAATTCTTACAACATCCACTTGAGATAGACGACCTTCACTATCTTCATTGTACAGATCAGCTAGAAATCATAAGTTCTAAACTTGCTCAGTTATTCACTGATATGAAGGATATTTGAAAAGAAAGTGGATGAAATAGTATGAAGAGAAAAAAGCCAAATTCATTATTGTCTATCTAGTATGATCCCAAATTAGTACAGTAAAAATAAAATGTGCCTATATAAAAAGATGGAATAAATATGTAACAAAATGATAATGGTGATGAGTGCCAATATTATATTTTAATTTTTTGGTATTTTCCCATTTTTCCAAAAGAGCCAGCATTTTCACATTTTTAATGAAGCAGCAACTGATTAATGAAAATGTATTTCCTTAAGGACAGTCACATGGAAAAGGTAGCCCCAGGAGCCATATTCCAGTTATCAGAGTCCATGCCTTCCACGGCACTATACTTTCCTTCAAATCATTTCTCCCAGAACTTATGAGTATCTGTGTCCTCATTATTTAATGGGATTGTGAAATTCACACTGAGTCAACTGAACTCAACAACTGGAAAAAAGAGAATTAGAAAATCACCTTTTAATGTCTGAGTTCACTTTTTCAAATTATCTCCACCAGAGGAAACCAAATATGTTAATTTTTCATTTTTTTCAATGATTTTTCACTTTTATGAAAATTCTCTTAAAACATTTATTTAAGTGGCTCTGAAAAGCTAGGGATAACTTTGTAACATGTTTATCCTCATCCAGGCAACATTGCATCTTTACACCTAACAAGGAATAAGCAAACTTACTGGACTGAATACACACACGCACACACACGCTCACACACACGCACACACACACACACACTCTTAGCTTTTGTCATTCTTGAACAATATTCTGAACACACAGTGAAATATTTTGATGTTTGATGTGAATTATCCTGTGATCAAATCACTAAATATATACTTCTTGACCAAGTGACAAGTTTAGCACATGCATTTTAAATTTTTTTCTATTGGTTATTTTTTGGAATGAAATAAATTAAATATGTAACCTAAACTTGTTTATAAAACTTTCAACAGAGAGAAACAAATGGATGGTAATGTCCCCATCCTTTAAGGATCTGCAGTGACTGTGAGTTCCCTGCTAAGGTCTCCCACACTAGAGTGGGAAGAGTCAGGCTCCTAAGACCCACATGGAGCTACCTAACCCCTCTGGAGATCCCACTGTGATTACTGACCATGCCAGGAGGGAGTTCTGGGCCAGCACCCTGCTGCCTGCCTCCATCCCTACTTTACACTGCAGAAGTTAAAGAAAACATACCTGTGACAATGAGGTTTGTGCTGGAGCCAAACATCTTCATAATTCTGCCACCCATCTACACCCACCATTTGAAAAGCCTTTATCAAAACCTTTCTTTGTGCTCGTTTCGAAATTGCATAGATATTTTTCAATATGTATATAAATACTTACTGATGATGTTAAGCCAAGATACAGCTCAAACGAAATCACAATAGATCTGAATATAAGCAGGAATTAAAGAACTAACCTCACTCTGTCTGGGAAGTTCAGATTCTATCTCTTCTTCCATCACATAGCTTGGAGAGTCTAATTTTATCTTCTCATGATTTTGCTGAAATCTTCTAAATCTCCCCTCTTTCAGTACTTGTCTAATTTATAGTAAATTGATATTTCCTCAATTTTCAAAGAGAAACAATAAGATTCTTCTGTTTGAACATTTAGTGAATGTATAATTGACAGGATGTACAGGTTTTGTGTGATTTAGATGTGTGGAGGAATGAGTACCTGGACTGATTTTAAAGTAACTTCTTTACAGAATCAGGATCCACAGTGGCCAACCTCCCACTCACAGTAGATCACATGAGTTGTTACAGAATATGAATTTAATGATGATCTCTTAAGTATATCTCTCATTATTAGTGAAGGACTGCTCCTTTTTTGACCTGAAAGTACCCTTGAACTTCCCAGAGCATTGAACTGAAATTATAAGCTGCTCATCAGAGGATGCTAGGTAGCTCTGGGTCATTCATTTATTAATATAATTTAGTGCACCTGCCATAGCTCCTTTACCACCTTCAATATTTCTGCAAATTTGATACAACACAGAAAGAAAAGTGAATGATGTCCAAGTGACTCTTCATTCACTAAGAATTACATTTCAAGCATTTAATAAATTTATACTCAGTATTAATTTTATAATTTTAGGGTGGGAGAGAGGTAAGCACTGTAACTAGAGGCAGAAGCATTGTGTTCATTTATGAGTACAGATTTTGAGTTATTAATTAGTCAGATAAAGGGTCTACTTAAATGGTCAGACTACCCAAGAGGAAACAGAATATAAAAATATTACTTACTGTTTCTAAATATAACATAATGGTCCAGAGAGCATGCATTTTGGAAAAGACAAGTCTCAAGTAGATCCCAAACTTTGCCACAGTAACTACTCCTGTGAATAGGAAAGTACCTGAACTTGTCTTAGGCTCGGTTTCCTCATCTGTGAAATGGGAGTAAGAGGATCTCCAGTATACAGCTGCTAAAGAATGAGATAGAGTACTCACTGAAATTATTTTGCCTGGCGTCTGCTTCATTTTGCATGGCGTCTGCTTCTCACTAAATATTAGCGAGTATAAATTCACTCCTTGAGGGGATAATACCCATTTGATCAATTTCTTCCAACACAATATATAGCTTTTACAAGCAGTAACTGCTACACAAAAGAAGGACATGAGCTCATGAACTTAAGACCTTCTGCTTCTCTGGTAACCACAGGCCAAAGAACAAAGGCAGGGCCCAAGCAAAGCAGAATCTAGAAAACTTACTCACCAGACTGGCAGCCTGAGGGCACTGAGACTGTGTCATATTTACCCTTTTATCTCCAAAATCCAGGACAAAAACTTTTCAAGAAACAATTTTCTGAGAGAATGAATGAACAAATGAAGATGTAAAGCTATAAAGATTTTTTACATTAAAGTTGGAGCTGAAATGTTTCATTGAACTTGCAAATTCTATTAATTTGGGCCAGCTCCAGGAAGCATGACAAGAGTTACAATAGCATGGAATTTGACTGATCTCAGCCTACCCTCTGAGAAATAAGAATAATAATAAGGGAATAGATTGACATTCTGTAATTTATATAAGAATAGTTTTTTTGCACTGTTGCTTGAAATAAGCTCAGAATTAATAATATAGGTTTTACAGGTTATCAGAAGAAAGAAGCACTATGTTATATTTCAAAATAAAGACAAGAAACAATTAAGGAAATTCCATTTTGATGTGTCTGATTCAAAAGACCCACAAAAATGTATATTGGATCAATAACTTGTACCAATTGTCTACAGATGTGGTCCTCAAAAAACATTTTGATTTCTAGTCTGAGTCCATGTGTGCGTGTGTGTGTGTGTGTGTGTGTGTGTGTTCTAAAAGTAGAATTTCAATCTGCTCACAGATAGGAAAGGGAAGAAATCATTTATAAAACCACTTTGCTTCCAGCCCAGTACAGACTATTTATACTGCAAATTGCTATTTATACTGAGGCTAAGAATGTGGCAGACTCAAAAAAAGGTTGATTGTCTAAACATCATTTATATCAGTTCTTCATGACTAGGGTAAAAATAGAAAAAAAAAAACGTTGCTTACCAGGGGTTGTTACTATGAGTTTACTCCCCTCTGTAAATTTCTTCATCCAACCTTCACCATTACCTTAATCACACCTCCTACAGAAATCTCAGGCTCCTGCTAACATGGCCAGCAGTTTAATGACTTTGTACTGGCAATTTGATTTTTTGAGCCCCTTTGTACTGGCAATTTGATTTTTTGAGCTCCTCTGTAAGTTCTTGAATATAGGTTTTGTGACATCTGATAGTTTGTAATTTTGATTGAACATTGACCTCATGAATTGCCTGTTTTCTACTAAAGAAGTTATTGAAAGGTTACAGAAAATGGGAAGGGTAAAAGCTGACAAAGACGGAGCCAGCCCAGCTGGTCGGCCTACTTCTTTTCTAAATTGACAGGAAAAGTATTCACAGAGTTAACTCTCTTTTTTTTAATTTCCAGGTGTTCCATTGTGTTGAAACTGCTCAGAGACTGCATCAAAGAAAAGGCCCTTCTGTTCTCACCAATACCAGGATGTCTACGTTAGCAATTTGGGGAAATATTTCTAGAAGGAGGAAATACTTTCATAACTGCAAAATACAACTGTGCCAACACAGATGTATGTGAGAAATGTGAACAAACGTCTTCATTTTCAGAAAGCCTGTCTTTCCATTTGGTGACCAGGGCAATGCCAAGTGAGAAATGTGTTCAGGGATAATTGGATATAACAGATGAAATTTGTAGAATTTTATCTCCCATGAAAGAATAGATTCCTTATTTAAACTATATCAAGAAAAGAAATCCAGTTCTCTGACATGCTGAAGGAAGGACCTCTTGGAGGCTATTCTGCAATTGAATCCAGGGTCAGCTCAGGGGTTTTCTGACTGCAGATGAGGGATCTGTTTTCAAGGACTCAGGACAGGGCCTGATACCCTCCCCCCACACACCCTCTCCAGATACGCTATGTCCCAGCCTACATCCCATGATCAGACACTGCCTCTGCCCTCAAGGATGCTTATGGCCCCGAACTCAATTGAAAAGGAGTATAGTGCATCATGGAAATGATGTTTGGAATATTGCTAACATGTCTATATTACCCAACGCAATCTACAGATTTAATGAAATCCCCATCAAAGCACCAACATCATACTTCACAGAACTTGAAAAAATAGTACTGCATTTCATAGGGACCCAGAAAAAAACCTGAATAGCTAATACAATTCTAAGAAATAAGAACAAATCCAGAGGCATTATATTACCAGACTTCAGACTACAAGTTCATAGAGAACAACACAGCATAGAAGAAGCCCAAGTGCCCATCGACCCAGGAATGGATCAATAACTTGTGGTATATGTATACCATGGAATACTATGCAGCCTTTAAAAAGATTGAGACTTTACCTCTTTTATGTTTACATGGAGGGACCTGGAACATATTCTCCTGAGTAAAATATCTCAAGAATGAAGGAAAATTATTCAATGTATTCGGTACTTCTATGAAACAAATTTATATTTACTCACAGTTTCTTATGAAAGATAGAACACAACTATAGCCCAGGATGAAGAAGAGAAATGGATTGAGAAGGGAGGTAGGTGAGAGATTTGCTAGAGGAAGGGTAAAAGGCAGGATCACACCCATGGAGCATATTGCAAATCAAATCTGTCATGTGTAGAACATAAATGTCTTAACACAATAATGAGACAAAATGCTATGCTGATTGGTTTGATGTAAGCAGGTCAGATTGCATTAAAAAAACAACACATTGTACCCCACATATGCATAAATGTATTCATGATCTATGTGTCTATGACTTAATTAAAAAAACAGCATGGTACAGGCACAAAAATAGAGACATAGATCTACGGAATAGAGAATCTTGAGATGAACCCAGCCATGTATCGTCATTTAATCTTTGATGAGCCTAACAAAAACATGCATGGGGGGAAAGAATCCCTACTTAACAAATGGTGCTGGGAGAGCTGGCTGGCAACCTGTAGAAGACATCTCTCTCAAGTAATGATCAGTTTTTGCTCTCCATTTGTCTGTGTCTTTGAGTGTTTGGGAATGTTCAAAAGCTTCGTCTTCAGTTTCAGAGATCCTTCTTCTGCCTGGTCAACTCTATTACTGAGGGATTCTACTGTATTTCAGAGCACCTCAACTATTTTGTTTCCTTGAGCTCTACTATCTCTTTTCTCATTATGTCCACATATTTGGTGACTTTCTCTTTGAATTTGTTAATTTCTTGAGACAACTTTAGAACTATTCTTTGGAATTCAATTTCTATCTTTTCTTCCATTCTATTTATCTTACTTATCATCCAAATTCTGAATTCGATTTCTGATATTGCTTCCATTTGTCTATGCATGGCATCTTCAGTTGTATCTCCTTTGTCAATTCTTGGGGAGGTTGATCTACTCTGGTTATTCATGTTGCCAGAGTTTTTCTTTTGAGTCTACACCATGTTTATTTTCCACCATTTGGTTATTAGAACTATTAATGTGAGCTTGAATTGGGGTTCCCAGGTAGTAGAGATAACCCCTTACCAAAGTGCTAGGCTTTTTAATTATAGATTAGCTCCTACAACCTTACAAAGGCCCCTTTCAGAGTTTTGGCTGGAGACTTTGAGGACCTACTTGGTGAGATAGTGCAAGCTAGCTCTGTTTGGATATCAGCCAACCTCTACTTTATCCTAAGAAGCCATGGTATTAGGCTTAAATCTCAGCTGTGAGGGTACTGCTCCTCCCTCTGAATGTTCCCTTTCTTCCCATGCCCTTTTTCTTCAGTTCCCCCACCCTTCAGTTCTTTTCCACTACAGAACTTTGAAGATCAACCTCAGAGTGTCTCCAAATGGACAGCCTCAGACACGAGTTTCAATTACATTGTCTCAGGCAGTACAAATCCTGCTCAACAGAGAAGGATTCAAGGGTCTCCAACAGCACATCCCTAGAGCCAGGGATCCACCCCCTTACCCACCAGACTCAGTCTACACTATTGTTGGCTTCTCTGCTCATGGGCCCAGTTGGAGCCAGGGGCTAGGCCCCCACCCACAAGTCTCAGTCCATACCCAGCTAGCCTCTGCTTGCCAGACCAGTTGGAGTCAGGGGACCATACCCCCACCTACCAGTCTCAGTCCACTGCCTGACAAGCCTCTGCTCATAGGTTCTACTGGAGTCAGGCCACCACACCCCACCCACAGGTCTCAGTCCTCACCCAGTAAGCCTATGCTTACCAGCCTGCTAGAGACAGGACACCACACCCTTCCCTCAGGTCTTGGTTCACACCCAGCAAATCTCTGCTCAAGGACTCTGTTGGAGTCAGGGGACCACATCTTTTCCATCAGGTCTCATTCCACACCTGGCAAGCCTCTGCTCTCAGGCCCTGCAGGAGGTGGGGACCACCCCAGCCTGTCAAACTCAGTCCACACAAGGCAACCACTCTCCCACTGCAGGTGCTGTCAGAGCCAAGGATTCTGAACCTCGTACCACCAGACACAGCCCAAACCAAGGGTTAAAACCACCACTGGCTGGGCATAGTTATATCCAGGGTACTGCTCCTCCCTCTGAATGTCCCTTTCTTCCCACGCCCTTTTTCTCCTCTGTTAGTCACAGATTCTATCCTGATGGTTGGTGGTCCACATTATGCCCAGATCTCTTAGGAAAAGACCAAACACTCTGTGCTCTGCAGGGGGCAGAACTTCAGACCACCATGAGGGGGGGAAAGGTGGACTAGGAGTTTGGACTTGTGGGGGAAAATATCTGTTCAATTTTATATCTGGAGGCATTGTGTCTAGGTTCATAAGTGGGACCTCCCTGGAGAAAGAGACCTGATATTTAGTGGCTCTCTCCAGTGAAGTAAAACAAGAGGTCTTTTGTTCCCTGCTTGCTCACAGATAGCCTGCAGTGGGCCTCCTGCTTGGAGGAGGAGTCTCTCATCCTCTAGTTAATAGGCTTTGTACCTGTAATTTGTTTTCTTGAATGCTCTTCCTTGGACTTACAGCCTGCCAAACTTCTTTCTTGGCTCAGCTCCCCACCTTTTGGCTTCATAGAGTCTGATTCCATCCAGTTTTTTTCTCCCTCTGGTCAGGAGCCTATATTGAGGGTTGCTACCAGTCAGTCATCTTCCCAGAATTCTCCTAGTTGAAATGTCTTTGATATTTTACTATTAAACATGATGTGTTTTACTTTGTATATTTTGTGGTTGAGTTTTAACATAATCTATAGTTATAGCTATTTACATAGACTTAATAATGATTAAAATGTTTACTTCTGTTTCTAAGTTAAGAGTATTTCTTTAAATCATAAGTTCCCATAAAAATATTAAATGTATTTCCAGTATCTATCCTTATGATAAACATAATAAATCTTTCAATGTTCAAACATTCTTTTATCATATCACAAATCATACTGGGTAATTGTGTTTTTCATTTACCATTTGTTTAGCCTTCTATGGCACATGTTTTAGGTGTGGGACACAACTACAAGAGGGACTCTACATAACAAATTGAAATATTATGACCTGGTTGTTTATACCCTCACATTAACCTGAAATAAAAAAGCAAACAAACAACAAAGCAACAAAAAGAAAGACACATTTGTTTAGCCTTTAGTTTACTGCTCTTTTTTTGTGTTAAAAAAATTCATCATTGCATATCAGTAATGCTTGTCCTGAAAAACAAATTTGGAATTAGTTTGTCTTTTTCTTTTTTCATCAGGTGTGAACTGGAAACAGGTGTCCTGTGTTTTTTTCTGTTTGTTTGTTTGTTTGTTTGTTTGTTTTTATTGTTTGTGGTTCTTTGAGGGTACAATGAATTATTAGTTTACACTTATTTAATTTGTTAGATAATATCCCTCTTATAATTGTGTTCTGCCCTCAAGAGACATGCCATACACCATGACCTGCCACCCTCTTCTGTCCTTCCCTCTGCCCTCTCTCCACTCTCTCATTCCCCTTATCCCCCACCTCACTTTAGATCACCCACTGCCTTCATATTAGAATAGAGTACATTGGATTCTTGCCTCCCTATTCTTGCAATGCTTTACTAAGAAGAATGTGTTCCAACTCAATCCAGGTTAATATAAAAGATATAAAGTCTCCATCTCTTTTTTAATGGCTGAATAGTATTCCATGGTATACATATACCACAGCTTGTTAATCTATTCCTGGGTTGATGGGCATTTAGGCTGTTTCCACATTTTAGTGATTGTAAATTGAGTTCAATAAACAGTCTAGTGCAAATGTCCTTATGATAAAAGGATATATTTTCTCCTGAGCAGATGCCCAGTAATGGGATTGCAGGATAAAATGGGAGGTCTAATATGAGTTCTTTGAGGATGCTCAATACTTCCTTCCAAAAAGTTTGTGTTAGTTTGTAGTACCACCAGCAGTGTAAAAGTGTTCACTTCCCTCCACATCCAAGCCAGCATCTGCAGCTTTGAAACTGTTATGTGGGCTATTCTCCCTAGGGTTAGATGATATCTCAGGGTGGTTTTGATTTGCATTTCTCTGATGCTTAGGGGTGATGAGCATTTTTTCATACGTATGTTATCCATTTGTCTATCTCCCTATCTCTTGCCCAGTGATATATGGGATGGTGGCTTTTTTTCTGTTGATTAAGTTGAGTTCGCTGTAGATCCTAGTTATCAAGCTTTTGTCCAATTCATTATATGAAAATATCTTTTCCCATTCTGAAGATTGTCTACCTGCTCTGGTTGTTGTCTCCTTAGCTGTACAGAAGCTATTCAATTTAGTCAGGTCTCATTTGTTTATTTTTATTGTTGTTGCAATTGTCACAGAACTCTTCTTCATAAAATCTTCCCCTAGACTGATATGTTCAAGTGTTTTCCCTTATTTTATTCAAGAATTTTTATTGTTTCATGCCTTAGATTTAAATCTTTTATCCATCTTGAATCAATTTTTCTAAGTGGTGAGAGGCGCGGGTCCAGTTTTAGTCTTTTACATGTGGTTATCCAGTTCTCCCAGCACCATTTATTGAACAGGGATTCTTTTCCCCAGAGTATGTTCTTGTTTGCTTTATCAAAGATCAGGTGGCTATAAGATGTTAGTTTCATCTCATGGTTTTCCAAATGTCCATGTCTCAGGTGGTGCCTATGGCTCAGGGCGCTGGCCTCATATACTGAGGGTGGCAGGTTCAAACCCAGCCCCAGCCAAACTGCAACAAACAAAATTGCCAGGCATTGTGGCAGATGGCTATAGTCCCAGCTACTCAGGAGGCTGAGGCAAGAAAATTGCCTACACCCAAGAGCTGGAGGTTGCTGTGAGCTGTGATGCCATAGTACTCTACCGAGGGTGACAATGTGAGATTGTCTCTTAAAAAAAAAAATGTCTATGTCTCTATTTTTGTCCATTGCCATGTTGTTTCAATCACTGTGGCCTTGTAATATAGCCTAAAGTCTGGTAGGGTGATGCCTCTGGCTTTGTTTCTATTACTAAGAATTGCCTTAGCTATACCAGGGTTTTTCTGGTTCCATAAAATAAAATCTTAAAGCTCCACCTTCAGCCACTGATTGGCTGGACTCTTCTTAGCCAAGGAGATCCTTAAAGTTGAGTTGCCAGCCATGATAAAAGAGATCCGACATGCCTCATCATGGCCACTCCCCTTCTTAGAGATGTCCTATGTGACTCATTAACAGACCTTAGACTACACAAGGCCTACCTACCAGTCCTCAATATATATAACAAATCACTTGAGTCTACTCCATACTTTGTCTCTGATTAACAGAACTTTTATCTTAAGCATTCCTTTTCACTGACTCTTGGTCTTTTAGACAAAGCCTAACTCTTTCAGAAAATTGTCAGCTAAAGAATCTTCAAACCCACCTATAACTTGTAAGCCTCCCCACCCATCTCCCCAGATGTGTGCATGCACCTTTTTGGGCAAAACCAATGTATGTTTTCTATGAATTGATTTATGATGTCACCTGTAATTCCTATCTTCCTAAAATGTATAAACCAAACTGTAACCTCACCACCTTGAGTCTTTGGCTCAAGATTCTTAGATGTAGCTCTGGGTCATAGTCCTCAAATTTGGCTCAGAATAAACCTCTTCAAATTATTTCACAGAGTATGGCTCCTTTCCCGTGGACACCTGCCACTCTGTGCTGGTGGGGGAAGAAGGAAAGAAATGCGATGCTGCAACCAGACATCTGTGGAAATTGGTTTCTAACTCAACTTATCAGCAAAGTTGTCATTACTTTGTGATTTCTGCTATCTGAAGATGTTAGTGTAAAGAATCCATTTTCTTGCTAAAACACTGAAGTTTTTTAGTAATGATTGGTTGCAAACAGGGAAAGGGGAGACAAAGAAAGGGGAGAAAAGGAAGCCCTTAAGTCTCCATCTGACGTCCTGAGTTCTGAAATGGTTGCTTCTCACCTCTCTCCACCTGGTGTCAGTTCCAGGCATAGGCTAAACCCAGACCTTAACTTCTTATGACCCAGCTTTGCAGGTTAGATAGCCCACCAGAGGAAACTTAAACAGATTCTCTTACTTTTGAATTTTACCATTTAGGGAAAAATATGAGATCCTGTGTCCTCAAAGTATCTTAATACATATTAAAAACAAAAGCCACTGCTATTCACTGCTATTCCTGCTATACACTCAGTGTGAGAGAGGATACCAGAGAAGGGTTAAGTCTAGGAGAACAGGTCTTCTCAGGGAGACCACAAGAATGCACCTACAGGGTCCCCTCCATGGTGACTCAGCTCTTGGGAATTTATAGACTTAACTTCCTGAAACCTGGAAATTTCCAAGTTCTGTGAAATCCCATGGTTCTGTAGGAGCCAGACTAACATCTCGGGCTTGATTCAAACTGGCCAGTGGGAAGGGTACTTGTGGGATGGAACTTTTTGACTATCAATAAAAGGAGAATGACCAAGCCAGTCGGAGAGTGCAGCCATTTGTAAATCTTCTATGCCATAAGCTCCCAGCCAATAAATAAAGCCCTTCTTATAAACATGGTGTTTGAGTGCTCTTTCTCTCCATTGGGCCTCATCCTCCTGCAACAAGTAGAGTTCATAAAAAAATACAGAGGGAAAAACAATTCTGTCCCATCACCCAAAGTTAACTACTAACAGTTTGTTTTATTCCATTAAACAAGCTAATTGCTGCTCATCTTTTTAATTTGTTTCACATACATATGATCTTATCATATCGATAAGATATGATTTTATGTCTTCATGACAATACCAAGAATTTTTTCCTGCTCTGTGACTGCTTCCTTGCAGTGTTTTGATTCTTAGCAAATTGCCCCAGTTTATCACCACATTGACTATTATATCATCATTTGGGAAAGAAAGCCTTACAACCCTGACAAGAGTATAAGCTTTTTGGGAAACAGCAGGTGAGAAAAAGCAGGCCACAAACCAAATTGCATAATCACACCCACCCCCCACCTGCTGGAATGCCTCAAGGCCATTGTTCTTGGAAAAAAACAAAAGAGTAATTTACTCCTGACCAGGCTAGTGGCCAATTAAGAGAGTAACCCCTAGATTTGCCCCCAGTGCAAAAATTGTTGGCAGGCTGAGAAAGTTGTGTCTGGGGAGAATGTGTCCTGACTTGAAAAAAAAAAAAAACACCTCTCACAGAAGCTCAAGGACACTTCTACAAGGTCTTCCCCATGGTAACTCGTGGTTTTAAAAATTTATAAAACTTGGCTTCCTGAGTCCTTAGAACTAACGTTTGTTGCTCACTTCAGTAAACTCTGCACATAATTTGACACCTCCAATGAGAGATAACATGGTAATTCTTTTGTCTATCTACTTGTAAATCCAATAAAGGGACAGGACAAAGATAATCCAGGAGCTCGGCCATTTTGGATTCTAGTCTGCTGCTGCTCCGCTGGCTGAAATAAAATCCTTTTCTCTTTTATCATCGATGTTCCAGTGACTCTGCTTTCTTTCCACCAGCCCTAGATTCCTACAACACAGGCCTAACATGGATGGCCAGCACAAAAGCTTCCCCAACCCCCTGAGCCCTGGAGGAGAAACACCCCTCTGGAAAAAGGCCACTTGATTGCTCAGATTCCAATGTATCATTTGCATAAAGAGGGTGTGGCAGCTCTGAGGTATGTGGCAGGATGCTGCTGATTGGGTGATTTTCAATATCTAATTTGCATTGATGTGTACTAAACAAATTCTTAGCACCCACTTCCTTATCCTATAAAGACAACAGTATCCCCACTAGCTGGTGCAAATGCCATCTCAGACTCTGACCCTGAGAGCTGCTTTCATTATACCTGGCCTCAAACTTATCTATTCTCCAGTCCCTTCTTTGGGTACTGGCCACCAGCCTTTCAAAAATTAGTCCCTTTGCAGAAGGGGATGACTCCCCTGAGAACTTCCTCCCATATTCCAATCCTATTGATAAGGGATAAAAATGCCTCTTAAAAGCGGGTAAAAGCAAGCTAACTCCTGGTCACACTCCACTCTGGACTTTCTCTCTAATCCCTAGACTAGCCTCCTCTCCTTATGGATACTTGATACTTCCCCTGACTCTACCCTGTTCCCATGATAAGGGATCTGCATATTTTACTCATTTAGTGTGGCCAATCCTATAAACTATAGGAGTAAAACAGCAAGGAACGAATACTTAAACTAATCACTAAATTTCTGAAGCTCTGTGAGGCTGCATTTGCTCCTTTAGTATCTGTTAATAAAGCACCCACAAATGTCTGCCTTTTTTCCCCTATGCTGCCCAAATTAACTGGGGTTTTGGGTATGGTTTTTGACCCATATCACATTTTCTTGCCAGAATAACTTCTTTTAATATTTCTTGTGAGGGTGGTCTTCTGGTAATGAATTCCTTCAGTTTTTACATTGACTAAAAATGCCCCTATGTTGGGTTACAGTTTTTTCAGTCAATGCTGTAAAGACATCACCCCAATGTCTTATTACTTACATGGTTTTTGATGGAAGATGTACTACTTCTTTCTTCTGGTTGGCTTTGTCACAGAAAAATGAGGCACAATGGAGAGAAAGAGCACCCAAACAGCATGTTTATAAGAAGAAGGGCTTTATTTCAGCCAGCTGAGAGACAGGCATAGAAGAATTCCAAATGGCCACACTCCCCAACTGCCTTGGTCTTTCCCTTTTCTCCAGTCAAAAAGTTTCAATTCACAGGTACCTTTCTCATTTGTTAGTTTGAATCAAGCTGGAGAAGCTTTCCCAAATCCCATAGAACTACAGGATTTCACAGAAGTGGAAATTTCCAGGTCCTGGGAAGTTAAATCTACAAATTCTTAAGAGCTGAGTCATCACGGACAGGCTCTTGTAGGTGTATCCTTGAGGTCTCCTTGAGAAGACCTCTGTTCTCCTAGAATTCACCCTTCCTGGGTATCCTCTCTCAGCTTCAATATTTTCCCTTCATTTTTGGTTTTCAATGGTTTAAATGTAATAATATGCCTGGATGTGGGTTGATTTTGTTTTTAGTGTTTATTCGGCTTGGTATTTTATGAGCTTCTTGGTGCTGTGGTTTGGTTTCTATCATCAAATTTCATAGAAACCTTAGCCATTATCTTTTGACATGTTTCTCCTGCTTCTTTGTCTCTTTTGTTTCTGGGATTCTAATACAAACAGGTTTGACAATGTGGTATTATTGTCCACCGTTCTGCTCTTCCTTGATGATCTGCTTGCTCTCCTTTTCTGCCTCTCTCCTCTCCTTGCATGGCAGTTTAAGGAATTTCTAGTGGCCTAGCTTCATGTTAACTATTTTATCTTTATGTCTATTGAGTAAGGCATTCTTCTTTTCTGTTACTGTGTTTTTCATTTCTTGCATTTCCGTTCAACCCTTTCAAATAATTGCCATCTCTCAGCTGAAATCACCTTCATGAGTACATGAGACCCTTCATGTTCTACAATTTTCTATTAGCATCTGTGACATATTTGTCATAGCTAAAGTCCTTGACTGATGATTCAAACACCTGAGTCATCTCTGATTCTGATGATTTCTTTATGATTTCAGGCTATATTTCTTCTTGTGTCTTGGCATGCCTCTGAGATTTTTAGTTGAAAGCTGTATATGTTGTATCATACAGTAGGTTCTAATATAAATATATTTTATGCTTTTAAATTCTTACACCAATGGTTGGTGTCCATTGCTCAGTGGTTAGAGTGCCAGCCACATACACTGGGACTGGTGGGTTCGAACCCAGCCTGGGCCTGCTAAACAATGATGGCAAAAACAACAACAAAAAATAACACCCAGGTGTTGTAGCAGGCACCTGTAGTTCCAGCTACTTGGGAGGCTGAGACAAGAAAATCACTGAAGCCCAAGAGTTTGAAGTTGCTGTGAGCTGTGCCACTATGGCACTCTACTGAGGGTGACATAGTGACACTCTGTGTCAAAAATAAAAGTAAATAAATAAATTCCTGCTTCTTTCCTTGTGCTAGACCCTTAGTGTGGGAATTAGTGTGAATCTAATCAGGAGTTAAACTGAGTTAGGAGTTTATTGCTGCTAAGTCATCAGAATAAGAGTTCGTTCTTCTCAGGGCACCAGACACCCCAGGTTTCTTGCATAATACTTTGTTCTCAGTCTCTCTACTTGACTATGATTCTTTTCTCTGTTCTGCTCCCAAGAGCAAATCTGGCTCCTGAAGCTCTCTTCCCTGTGTTCCACTGTGATTTTTACTGGAGGCTTATTGCCATGATGATGAAAGGTGAGTAAGGGACATTCTCTGGTATTTTTATTAAGCTGTCATCTTAACAGAGGCGGGGGGTGAAACTGGGCCTTGGGGACGACCCTGCACAACTGTCCCACCCCAATCCCACAGGCAGAGCAGCTTCACCCTCCCTGTCCCACAGTCAGCATCCCCCAGTGTCCTCCCTCCCCACTTTGATGACATCCCAGGTGCCTGCTCCTGTGGGTTGTCTTTTGTTCTAGAGTGAGTCTGGATGAATCTCCGCAGTGGCTGATGCTCCCCTCCTCCAGCCAGCAGCGACTGGGGGAGTTTCTCTGGATTGTGCATGATTTTCCCTACAGGAGCCTGGGGGGGAAAAAGCCTGAAAGTTGGTGGGGAATCACCTATATCTGTGGCCCTCATGGGTTCACCCTCTCCCACTGGTCTACACTCAGCCCTATTATTTCATTAAAAATTTCTAGCTTGGCTTGGCGCCTGTGGCTCAAGCGGCTAAGGTGCCAGCCACATACACCTAAGGTGGCGGGTTCGAATCCCCAGCCTCGGCCTGCCAAACAACAATGATGCCTGCAACCAAAAAATGGCCAGGCGTTGTGGTGGGTGCCTGTGGTCCCAGCTACTTGGGAGGCTGAGGCAGGAGACTCGCTTGAGCCTAGAAGTTGGAGGTTGCTGTGAGCATGATGCCATGGCACTCTACCCAGGGGGATAGCTTGAGGCTCTGTCTCAAAAAAAAAAAAAATTTCTAGCTTAATCTTCCTGCCAATTTTCTCTTTAGTGGCACATATTAGATATCACTTTACTTCCTCTGTTTTGAGGCAGGAATACAGGATGGTTAAAAAGACAGACACTGAAGCCAGAAACCCACCCCATTTAGTAACCCTGTGACCACAAAGTAAAACACATCCCTATACCTCTGTTTCCTCATCTATAATATATGGATTATAATAACACCAGTGTTGAAGGATTTTCCCAAAGATCTATCCCTTTACACATAAAGGATTTAGAACAATGCCCAAGAATGAGTAAGGGGTACAATAACTGGCCACTGTGACCCTGCCAGGCTTGCAGACAGAGCCCCAAGAAAAAGATCCAGATAGGGCACCGACCTTGCCATGGAGCATCTAATATCCCTGCCCCATTTCCTGGGAGGATCAGAGTCCTGTTCATAAGGAAGAGTGCTAGCTGGGCTGTAACACTGTCCCTCAGTGTGGAATGAGCAATGCCCCACCCCTGGAGGACATGGGCTCCATCCCACATCACCCAGAACACAAATGTAGGGGCAAGACAGAGTTAAAGAATCTTGAGAATTTGAGGTTTACAAAGCTATTTTATCTTTCTAATTATTCATATTAAAGTGCAAAAGTATCATGGTGGTTAGCGAGCACAATAACCAGCACATCTCCTGATCCTCACTGATTCACTCTTTGAGTCTGAGCCACATAAACATATAGGAAATCTCAGGACAGTGACATGTAGTGTGTTGATTTCTGTAGGGTCAATGTGTGGATGTTATCCAAGTCTTCAGAAGCTGAGGGGAAGTCCTGGGAGAAGGAAGGTGACCCTGAGATCCCAGCTGACTTTGTGCATGTGTTTGGAGGAGCTTGGTCAGCATAGGCCTGAAGAGGGAATCGTGTGCTGTATTGCCTTTGACTTCTGTTGTTCTACCAAGCTCATAAATATCCACATTTTCTCTTCTTGGGAATTTATTCAACAGGTCACAATGAATCTAGGAACATCATTTCGGCCACAGCACCTAACTGAACTAAAGCAGGTGATGTTGAGGAAAATGTATCAGAATATCCTTCAATAAGTGAGTAGATTATCACCCTATACAATATTTGGACTATTTATATTTTTCCCCATAAATGAATCCTTCAGGTTCCTCCAACTTCAACTGTCTACAATAAGCTGTAAGCAAAGAAGAGAAATCCATAAGAATACCTGACATGCATGTATAGAATGTACCATTAAGGAATTTTTTTGCTCTCTCCTCAAGAGTTGAAATGAGTGGGAAACATATATAGGCTCATAGAGAGAAAATTAATGCTTCCAGCAACATCATCCTGTGTCCTAAGGAGAGGGCAGGAAAGTGCAGAATTAGTACCTAGATAGTTGAACAACCATAGTAATAAGTGGCCTCACTTTCATCTTTACAAAATTTGCTTTCAAGGACAAAATGGAAGGGTTGGCATCAACATCCTGACCAGGTGCCATTGTCATGGAAATACACATCAAATGTTTGGAAGGCTGACTTCAATTTCTGCTGATAGTAGTGTATAGTCTTGGCTGGATGTTTTATAAAATGTAAAAGTATCCTTCCTTATCTCTTTGTTCTGGAAGTTGATATTTTAGATTTGTGCCAACTTCAGTTCCTTATAAATAACTGTTAGAAAAGAAAATTAAGCAAGCAGAACAAAACTAGAGCAATCACATTACTTGACCACAAATTATACCACAGAACTATAGTAACCAAAACAGCATGGTACTGGCATCAAAACAGACAAATAGGCCAGAGAAACAGAATAGAGAACCAACAAATAAATCCGCACATCTATACTGCACTTATCTCTGACAAAAGTGCCAAGAACATACAGAGGGGAAAGGAAAGTCTCTTCAATAAATTGTGCTGTGAAAGCTGAATATCCATGTACAGAAGAATGAAACTAGACCCTATCTCTCACCATGTACAAAAAGCAAATAAGAATGGATTAAAGACTTAAAACTATGAAACTATTTTTAAAATTAGGGGAGAAATGCTTTAGGACATTTTTCTGGGAAAGGACTTATTGAGTAAGTACCCCCAAAGGCAATCAATGCAAAATTGGACAACTGGGATTACAAGCTAAAAAGCCTATGCTCAGCAAAAAGAATCATCAAAGTGAAGGGACAATCCATAGAATGAAAGTGAATAATTGCACATAATTTATCCTTCTGACAAAGGGATTAATAACTAGGATAGACAAGAGCCCCCAACAACACAATAGAGAAAAATTATGTCCAACTACAAAATGGACAAAGTTATCTGAGACATTTCTCAAAAGAAGCATGCCAGTGGCCAAAAGGCATATGAAGAAATGCTCAACCTCATTAGTCATCAGAGAAATGCAAATGAAAACTACAATGATATATCATCTCACCCTAGTCAAAATGGCTTTAATTAAAAAGGCAGGCAGTAATGAGTTCTGGGGAAGATGTGGTGAAAGAGGAACCCTTGTACACTGTTGTTGAGAATGTATATCACTACAACCATGATAGACTTTCCTCAAAAAAGAGAAAAATAAAGGGCAGTGCCTGTGGCTCAAAAAAGTAGGGCATCAGCCCCATATACTGGAGGTGGCAGGTTCAAACCTGGCCCCAGCCAAAAATAAAAATGAAAAATACAACTACCATATGATCTAGCAGCATCACTGCTGGGTATATATCTAAAAGAAGGGAATTCAGTATACTGAAAACATATGTGCACTTCGATGTTCATTGTAGCACTAGACACTATAGCCAAGATCTGGAATCAACCTAAGTGTCCATCAACAAGTGAATGGGTAAAGAAATTGTGGTACATATCTACACAATGAAACATTATATAGCCACAAATAAAAAATGAATTCCTGCCCTTTGAAACAACATGGTGGAACTGGAGAAATGTAAATGAAATTAAATGCAGGAAGGCAAATCTCCCAAGTTCTCATTCATATGTGGGAGCTACATATTCAAAACAACTGATCTCATGGAAACAGAGAACAGAATGATGTTTACCAGACACTGGGAAGGATAACAGGAAGTGAGAATAAAGTGGGGTTGGGTAATGGGTGCAAAACCCTAGTTATTTATCATAGATTGAATAATATTTGATAGCACAACAAAGTGACTATAACCAACAAGTCAGGGTATACTTTAACTAAAAGAAGAGAATTAAAATGTCCCTAATACAAAGAAATATTGAGCACCTGACATCATAGATTCCCCAATTATCCTGATTTGATTAATTCACATTGTATGCCTGTATCAAAATATCACATGTACCTATAAAGATATACAACTATTATACACTTGTAATAATTAAAAATAATTTCTTAAAAAGTTTTGAGAGCCAATCAAATATATAAGAAATATAAAGAAGCATAATTATTTACCTAAGAGCCATTAAGTCTCTTACATGTCAAAAACAGACACTTATAATATGCAAAGGAATAAATATCCCATTCATACCAACAACAACAAGAACAAACCAGAAATAATCTTAACTGAAAGTATGCAAGATCAATAGGAACATAAATATAAAAATCTGTTGATGGTCTAAAAGGAGATGTTTAAGTGTACACCTGTGTCTGTCATTATACATGCAAAATTATGATCTTGCATTATGGGGCAGACATAACTTGTTTATCTTTCCAGTGTTTCCTCCTCCCTTTTTTGTTGCGAAGTCCTTCCCTCTTCGGGGAACTCTTCCTTCCCCACTCTCTGTGGTTCTGGTGCAGCCCCCTTTCCCGCCCAGAGTGGGGCACTCTCCCAACCTGACTCTTTAATAGCGCCTCTCTTGTCACTGCACTGATACCAGGGACCATCATTTTGTCCAAAGAAGTCAATCACATTTAGTTCTTCCAAAGTGGAAATTAAGGGAAAGCAATCTTTATCCCCATGGATGATCATCTAAAGTACATGTCTTTAAGATAACCACAGATCTTGGCACATGGAGCTGCATAAAATAATGTGGATGGCACATGGACAAGGGCTGCGATAAGAGATGAAGAAATGGAGGAAAGGATAGCTCTGACACTTTCAAGTCCAGGATTCAATTAACCCTGAAGCCTGTACTACTCCCTGCCTTAGTTTGGAGATAGATGCAGCAGAAGTGAAGGGAAGACTTCTTCTGAATAAGTAAGAAAAAAAGTGAAAACATCCAACTGAACCAACAAAAATACACTCAACTCATGAGGTGAGAAAGAGACGAGGGAAGAGAAATTCAGGGTGGAAGCAAAAATCTCTGCATGCACTTTCTCTTATAAGTTTGACTTCAGATTCACATAAATGCTGAACTTATTCAAAATAAATACAAAACAAAGTGAAATAATTAAACCTCTACCAAAATATAAAATACAAACAGAAATCCAGAGACCGAGCTATATATCAAAGGTGACATAAAAATGTAGAAGAGAATTAGCTTAAATGATTTTTTTTCAAAACAGTATTTTGATTGTACACCCTATGATGAGAGAAAGAGAGAAATCTAA
>CAUYTI010164401.1:0-19345 GCA_963575145.1 Galago senegalensis
TCCCAGCTACTTGGGAGGCGGAGGCAAGAGACTCACTAGAGCCCAGGAGTTGGAGGTTGCTGTGAGCTGTAATGCCACGGCACTCTACCCAGGGGGACAGCTTGAGGCTCTGTCTCAAAAAAAAAAAAAAAAAAAAAAAAAAAAAAAAATGTAAAACAATGTTGCGCCCTTCAATAATTCGTTTTGTTTTGAAAAATAGTTATTTATCACAAAAAATGTAATTTGTGATAACATGTAACAGGTTTATAATTATATAATTATGTTAAATGAATTTTAAAATAACTATTTTTTTTAATTTCTTCTCCTTTTTTTTTTTCTTGAGATACAGTCTCACTTGATTGCCCAGGCTGGTGCTATGGCATCAGCCTAGCTCACAGTACCTCAAACTCAAACTCCTAGGTTCAAGAGATCCTCCTGCCTCAGTCTCCCAAGTAGCTGTGACTATAGGTGGCTACCACCTCCCAGAGTGCTAGGATTAAAGGCATAAGCCACCGTGCCCAGCCAGTTTTAATTTCTAACATGGTAAACAGAAGCTCTTAGGGTTCTCAATAATTTTTTAAAATGTAAAGGGGTCTTAAAGCCAAAAAGTTTAAGACTATTTTTACAATATTCTAAAGTTGACTTCAAAATAAACTTTCTTTCAAGGCCCAATGAAAAGACCCAGTTTCTTCAGGGACAAAGCCAGCCCTCACTGATGACTTGCTCTTCTAAACATGTATCTTTGTATAGCACTATGTTCTCACTACCCACCAGTTTTCTAATATTTGAAAAATCCTAGCTGGGCATGGTGGCTCCTGCCTGTAATCCCAGCACTTTGGGAGGTCAAGGTAGGAGGATAGCCTGAGGCTAGGAGTTCAAGACCAGCCTAGGCAACATGGACCCCCATCTCTAAAAAAACTATTAAAAAAAATGTAGCCATGCATGGTGGCGTATGCCTGTAGTCCCACCTACTTGGCAGGCTGAGACAAAAGGATGACTTGAGCCCAGGAGTTAGAGGCTGCAGTAAGGTACGATCACACCAATGTACTCCAGCCTGGGGCTCAGAATGAAAGATATATATATATATATATATATATACACATATATGTATATATATGTATATATATGCATATATTAAAAATCTACAAGTAAATAAATATAAAAAATAAAAAATATTTTTTGTGCATAAGTTTTCTTCCCCAAGGGAAGTTCCCTACCCATGAAGGGAGTAAGCACAGCCAAGGACCATGTCTCATGTCTGAAACATCTGTCATAGCACCTGGTCTCCAAAAGTACCTCAGGTGGGAAAGACTAAGATGGCAGCCACAACAGCTTTTTGAGATTAGCACTAATAAAGCTATAGCCTCATCGGTGGCGCCTGTGGCTCAAAGGAGTAGGGCGCCAGCCCCATATGTGGAGGTGGTGGGTTCAAACCCAGCCCCGGTCAAAAACTGCAAAAAATAAAAATAAAAAAGTTATAGCCTCATCTTTGCCAGAGAAAACCAAGAAAGAAAACTTCTAGCTGGGGCTGGGAGCTCAAAGCTGAGAGATGAACTAGACAACTGACCCCTGGATATACACCACTGCTGCCACTGATGCAAATCAGTTCAACTCCCTCTCCTGGCTCCGGGAGAACTTCCATCTCATCCCCTTAGGGAACCTCAGAAGTCTCCCAACTTCCCCTTATTTCTCCCTCACATTTCCTTCAGAGGGGGAAGGACTTGCTATAGCCTTGAGAACAGGAGGGGTCCCTGCCCAGGACCTTCCTCAAAGATCTACAAACAACCTGACCCCACATACTGACAAGCACAGGAGTTCACCACCCTGTTCGGCAACAGGAAAACCCGCGGAGTGTTAAAGGCAGAGAAAGGGAAGTAAAGCCTACAAACAGCTACTGGAATCACTGAACTTCAGAGATTAAAACAAGTCAGACAGGAGGCCCACATTTCCCCTGGCCCCCAGCGGGGAGTCACCATAATCCAGCCTCCCAGTTAGGACAATGAACATCAAATTCCCTAGAGCTCCCCTTCTGAGTTTATTAAACCTGTAAGGCATCCTGAAAATAAGGAAACAGCAATGGGAAACCCAGAGCATTGTTCAGACTCTGTTGAGGATCCCCTACCTGAGCAGAGATAGAAGCAACAATCCTGTGTATTATGTCCAACATACCATGGACCTGTGAAGCAGTAGCTGAATCTGGTTTTTTTTTTTATTATTATCATTTCCCAAGTGCCTGGCACATAGTTACTCAAAAGTATTTGTTGCCTAAATGACAATGAATGATGGCCTGGCACCCCAGGCATCCATATGGGCAGGGAAGAAAGTCTATTTATTTATTTATTCAACAAATATTTATTAAGCATCTCTTCTGTGCCAGATACTGTCTCAGGCTCTGTCCCAGACACAGCAGGAAGCAAAATAAGTACTTGCCCTGATGGAGTTCATGTTTTACTAGATGCAAAGGTGAGACTCTGCATGCTCCTGAAAAGACTTTGTAAACCACAAACATTCAGGAATTATTTATTAAGTGACTACACTATGTGTAAGTGATGGGGACCAGATGATATGACAGGCACATCTGGGATCCCAGATTCAATCCTTATTAGATTATTTCATCTTCAAGGCTAGGACCCTAAATCTGGATCCCATGTCAGTCAGCTTTCAGAGTTTCCTGAGTAAGGGAAATGAGATTACCTCTTTGGTACATCTGTCTTCATCTGTTGGTGAGCAGAAGCCACTGTGTAAGTACCATGTGCATGCCCAAACACCAAGTAAGACTGCAGGATAGAAATAAACCAAACATCTTTAGCTAAGAGGTACCAGAGGTCCAAAAAATAACTCTAATAAGTTATAATGAAATACCAGGGCTCAAACAAAAAAAAAAAAAAAAGAAATACCAGGGCTCAAAGAGTGTTCCCAAAGATGAGCAATCTGGCTCTTCATCTGTCCCTCACACACCCTTGCTAGATGTAACTCTAAGCCTGAGTCAGCAAATATTTCCCAATCCTGGAAGTAGTATGATCACCCCCAAGCAAGCAGACACTGGCTCTGGTGATTTTACCAAGGTGGGGCAGAAGGATTTGGTAAGGTAAGGAAAGAACTAGTGTCCAACACCAGTTAGGGTGGCAGCTAATAAATGGAGATGCCCTGAGTCATGCTTGACCAAAGACCTGTGGAGACAGGACTGGAATCACACCCCAATCACTAGCACGGTGAGTTATGAAGGCTAGGAACCATCTACCAAGGTAGAATATCCACATGTCTGAAACCTGATGCAATGGGCCATTCGCTCCCAGCCACAAGCCAGTACCCGGCTCTCCTCTGATACCCTAGAATCCAGCTGCAGCAAGTAGCCCTTCCTCCTGGCTCCAAAGGCAGAGAAAAATGCTCAGGGACATCAAACCATCTCCAAGAAACGGCCACTGGGCAATCTGAAATAAC
Source organism: Galago senegalensis (assembly GCA_963575145.1). Lineage (NCBI taxonomy): Eukaryota > Metazoa > Chordata > Mammalia > Primates > Galagidae > Galago > Galago senegalensis. The sequence continues at coordinate 3,421 of CAUYTI010164401.1, forward strand.
ACAGTGCAGACAAGAGCAGCAGGCACAGGGCTTCTGACATGATATAGGCAAGGACCTGGCAGGACAGACAATACACAGAGATGCTGGATAGGGAGGAAGAAGAGAATGTTTCTAGTGTGGACAATGCTGAGCAACAGGGCTGGCTCCTGGCACTTCTAGGCCCTCCAGGGGCACTGGAGGAAGGCACTATAGTTCAGCTTCTCAGCCTGCAGGGAGCATCCAGGGAGTTGGGCCTTGGTGATAGGATGTAGCTGAAACCTTTAAAAGCAACAGGTCCAACACCTGCAAGGAGCTGCACTGTCCCATGACATGCCACGGTCCACAGGCCCTGAGAAGAGTTTATACAACAGCCACGGCAGCTGCACTGTGCCAAAGCAGAGGCCTACCTGCTTCCCAGGCCAGCACCCTACACTGGCTGTCCTCTTACCAGGCTCCCAGACTAGGAGTCTAAAAGACCACAGGTGAGGCTGGAAGGCTGGGTAGGGGCAAGTTTTCCTCAGCGGACTGAGGCATACACAAGAAAGCAGTGGGAAGAGTCAAGGAGAAAGGCAGCCAAACAATAGAGCAGTCAGTTTATTAAACTAAGGAGTTGACAGGCAACATCACCTGCAGAATAGTGTTGGGGGGCTACTGGCCCATATCTTTGAAACAGAGAGGCAAGCTGACTCAAGGCTCTGCAAAAATCACTGAATGGGAATCTGGTAATTGATAATCACAATTACCGGCTCAGAAAATGGCAAAGTGAACAAACTGCAGTAAGTTATAGAGCTGGCTGCCAGTGCCCAAGCTGCTCCACAAGGACTGAGACTGACCTGTTCTCAAGCCCTCTCACCTGTTGCCTCAGCAAAGCACACTCCTAATTACTGACGGGTGAGCACAGACAGAGGCGTGGTAAATTGCTCAAAAGGGTCAGGTAGAGTCCTTCTTGGAAGCCAGAGAATGAATAGAAAAACTGCCAAAGACTCCACCTCAGCCTCTTTAGAATGACCTATAGATGGATGTTTTTCATAGGAACAAGGGACCCTTCTGATCCATTCTGAACAAATCCTACCCCCACCCCCAAGTGCTATGTAGAGGGGACTCAGGACCAACAGAGCAGGAACTACCTCAAAGACAGGCCATCTATGATCCTACTGCTTTCACAGACAAGGGTCAGCGCACGAGGATTATAAAACTTTAAAGTCTGGTCCAGCTGATTCAGGTGGCTCTCCACCACAGCTCCTGAAGGTTCCCAATTTTGTGTCCGCTTTGGCTCAAAGACAGAACCACACAATCCTCAAAAGAGGGAACCTACAAACCTGGAGCCAGGTGAAACAAGAAGCCTTCATTTCTAAACATGAGAGAAGCATGAGTGGGTCATGCTTTTAGAATTCTCCAAGATTGGACTGGGCAGAAATAGTGAATATGTTATTTCTTGAACATTTCTCTAGGAGACTCAAACTGAAGGATAATTTGAGGTCAAATTGAAGGATATGAAAAGAACTTTATGCCTGGCAAGAAGGTTTAACACCCAGACACACCATGAAAGCGGTGGGCTCTCTAGCCTCAGAGAAAATGAGCTACCTGACTGGCAGCAGACAACTCAGGTCCCTGACAAGGTCTAACTAATGCAGCCCCATAACCTGCCCAGACGGATATCAACCTGATACCTTTACCATGCCTGGGCAAATGAAACAGAACCCTAACATCAGCCTCCCTCTTAGATCCACAGGAAATTAAGCTCCTAAGGAAAAAGGAAGGAGAAGAGAGACTTCAAGAGAACCTGTTCAGTGACCAACATCAGAGGAACCTTCAATTGGTCAAAGATTCTTTTTTTTTTGAGAGAGAGAGAAAATCAGCAGCTGGTTCAAGCTACCAATAACAAAAGAGGCAGATCCCTGCCAGCCTCAGGGCTATCAGGCCGGCAATCTATTTCAAAACTACTCAAAACAGGAAAAAATGTTCTGGAGCCAGTACAGAGGGAAACAGGTTGAGGACCACAGGCATTCTCTGGGGCATAGCTTCTGGGGACTTCTCATAGTTCTTTGGGATGGGGCACAGGGTAGAGGGTGGGAGTGAGGGTAGAGACAGCCTGGGGTAACATGGTTTACATGTATTCCACACGTCTACAATGGAAAGCAAAAGAACCCCCTTTCCTGAAAGGGGAAAAAGAGTTGGATGAGGCCTCTGGCTAACACCTGGCACACACCCAACTCACCATGGTCTTGTCTCTCCCCAAGGGTTAGTAGGAGTCAACAGACCAATAAAGGGGAAGTATTAAAGCCAAGATTAGAAGAATAGCCTACAAATTGGGCAGCATCTCTGATGAAACAGCCAAGTGAATTCTACCACAAGATATACCCGTTAAGTATCTCAGACATTCAGCCCCTTTATTCAGTCAGGGTCCAAACACTCACCCCACCCAACTGCAGGTCAAGTAAAAGCAGAGTGGAGCTAATGCTTCTCCCTGAAGCAGAAGCAAAGAACTGAGAGGGAAAGACGTGGGTGACAGGAATGCAGGGGTCAGGGCTGATATGAAGGAAATCACAGAGGAGCAAAAAGAAAGCCTCTGGAAAGAGACTTAGGTAGTCAGGGATGGCAGTATATGGTTGGAAAAAGCCTAATAACACACTGGAGAAGAGGATGAGGACCTGCAATACTAGGAGGGATCAGGCAACGGGAGAAGGGAACAAGGTTGGGAAATCAGAGTAAAAACTGAAACGGCAAGGATGGGCAGGAGACAAGGATAACGCAGGGGACAGAGAAGATCCCCAAGGAGACCCTAGGTAGGCAGGGCAATGGATTTGAGGACACTAGAAAGGGATGAAAGAAGAGGTCAGAGGCAGGGAAGAGGAGTGGGAGAGGACTCCAGGCCTGAAACAGGGCTCTCAGAAGTGGGAGGGGACGGAGCCACGAGGCCCAAGAGGGGGCAAAGAGTCGGGTGGAAGGAGGCCCGTGGTTCAGGCTCGAACAGCTATGGGGGTCCAAGAGCGGGGGCCGCAGGAACAGCGGGGCGGGGGGAGCCAGTAGGGCAACAGACGGGGCTGACTCCCGGGCTGGAGCGTCGGGAAGCCGCAGAAGCGCTGTCCGCGGACCCCTACTGCTCCCCTAACCCCGCTCGCAGCCGGGCCTTGCGCCCCAGCCCCGCCGGCCGCCTCAGCCCGGGCCCGCCGCTTCCGTCCGTTACTTGCCTAGTTGCTTCCTCCGACCCGGACTGACCTGACCTGGCTGCCTACCGCGCCACCGCCGCCGTCCCGCAGGCTCCGCAGAACCCTCTGGCTCCTGCCAAAACTTTTCCCATTAATCCCCAGCTCCGCGGCGGCCCAGGCGTCACACGTTCCGCGGTCCGGCCCCGCCCCCGGGAGCGCAGCGTCATCGCGCAGCTCGGCCCTCCCGCTCCACGCCCCCTGTCGCCTGCAGCGACCAATCAGCACTCTTCCTGGAGACGCCCCTGATTCTGCTTCTCCGCCCAGCGCACGCTTTCCTGGGCCTGCCTGCAGTGCCCTCTGGTGCGGGATGCGGGCGCAGCTTCTGAGCGCGAAGTTGGGGAGGGGCCCGGGAGCGCAGGGCCAGTAAAACGAGTCCAGCAAGTATCACAAAAGAGAATTTAAAGCTGGAAGGGAATTTAGAGGTCATCTAGTGCAACCTGCTCATCTTCCACTGGAAGAACTTAGGCCCAGAAAAAGTGTGTGACTTGCAGTGAGAAGTAATGCTAGAACTAGAGCTGGGTCTACAGTCTCTTCATCCTGGGCTCAGTGCACCAGAAGAGCCCATTCTGCTTGTAATTTTCAAAAAAGGTTTTTTTGTCCCTCCAGAGTCTTCTGCAACGGAAAGCTTATGGTCCTGAACTTCTTACCTTTCTTCCCATGTGCTTGCTTATCTAATATGCTTGTCTACCTAAATGTAGGGTGACCAGACAGTCCCGCTTTTCAACAATTTGTCCCGCATCGTTTTAAAAAAGTCCCGATTTTTGGAAAGAATGCACGAACAGGCGGGAGAACAAGAAGGGAATATAAGGTTTTTGGCTGCCATGTGGCTATTTCGCCAGAATATGAGTTTTATATTATTTTTGTTAATTTTATAATGTTAAACTGTAATAATAACAAATCAATTGCTGAGAAGTGATTATCGAGAACTGCTTATCAAAGTTTGCATTGTTGTCAGGCCCTGCCCCTCCCCGTCCCCTGCCCGGCCCCCAGGCCATGTTGTCCCGCCTTACAGATGTTAAAATCTGGTCACCTTACCTAAATGGGGAACATCTCCCTATTGTTGTAGAAAGCTCTGTTCTCACTTCTTAACCTAGGTCTTTAAGACCTAGAAGGGACTTGTTATTCCAACCTATCCCCAAGATATACCCTAGAATGTACCTAGCAGCTGTTGGAAGATCTTTGCTTTCTTCTTGAGATAAACTTGACTCTCAGGTTTAGGACCAAAGGGTAACTCTCCCCTCTCCACCAGTGTTAAAGTAAATATTACCCCTCCCTTTTGGCACGCACTCTGGCCACACCTTCAGCTAGACAGTGGAACCCTAAGTGATTTTTTTTCTTTCTGCTTCTCTTTTTCCTACTTTTTTTTTTTTTTTTTTTTTTTTTTGAGACAGAGTCTCACTATGTCGCCCTCTGCAGAGTGCCTTGGAGCCACAGCTCCCGGCAACCTCACACACACCTGGGCTTAAGCGATTCTCTTGCTTCAGACTCCCAAGTATCCGCCGGGACTACAGGTGCCCGCCACAATGCCTAGCTATTTTTGTGTTGTAGTTGTCATTGTTGTTTAGCAGGCCCGGGCCAGCCCTGGTGCATGTGGCAGGCGCCCAAACCACTGAGTTATGGGGCAAGCCTTTTTCCTACTTTTTGAAATGAATGTTCATTCCTTTTGTAATTTAGATGTCAACCTCCTTGCTCTTTGAGACTGAAGTAAAAATGGACTGTGGAAGTCAAAGCCTCGGTTCTAAAATAATCTGCAAAGTTCTGGGTACTTATATTCTCCTAAATATCTCTGCCTCTGGGCTTCTCCATTTGCCAGGCTGTTGCTGTGCCACAGTTTAGATATCTGGAGATGAAACTCAACCTGTACTGAAGACTGCTCCTACTTCTTCCCACACAAAGCATTTATGAGTACAGAAGACCTTAGGATGTGCTGGGCCCTGAAGCAGGATCACATGGTGCTTGGGAAACAGTTTAAACTCACCCAGCAGAAGTTCTTTAAAGTCCTTTCTGCAACTCCCACTGACATTTTCTAACTGGCCCTCCACCCCTGAGGGCTTGGCCTTTTCCTAGATCACTAACTTTCCTCCCCTCTCCTTGCTTTGCCATCATTCTCTCTGCTCTCCCACCCTCTTACCTTCCAGGCAGTGGGTTTCTGACAACACTCATGCTTTGAATCTCACTTTATGCCCCTAACAGTCTTATTTCTCCTAACAAAGACAGTTCCTCCCCTAAAAGACCTTCTGGGAGTACTGTAAAGTTTCTTTTTTTTTTTTTTTTGTCTTATGTTGATCTGAAATCCAGAAGGGTATTACATTTTTTTTTTTAATTGAGACAGAGTCTCACTTTGTCACTCTTGGTAGAGTGCTGTGGTGTCAAAGTTCATAGCAACCTCAAACTCTTGGGCTCAAGCGATTCTCTTGCCTCAGCCTCTCTAGTAGGTGGGACTACAGGCACCTGCCACAACGCATAGCTATTTTTTTTGTTTTAGCAGGCCTGGGCCAGGTTTGAGCATGTGGCCAGCACCCTAACTCTGAGCTACAGGCATCCCCAGGGGATTACATTTTAATATTAAGAATATATAATTCTTAATATTAAAGGAGGCTGACATCAGAGAATCACTTGAAGCCAGGAGTTCAAGAGCAGCCTAGGCAACATAGCCAGATCTCATCTCTACCAAAAAAATAGAAAAATTAGCCAGGCATTGTGGCAGATGCCTGCAATCCCAGCTACTTGGGAGGCAGAAGGATCACTTGAGCCCAGGAGTTTGAGGTTGATGTAAGCCAGCGTTTTTCAACCTATGGGTTGTGACCCACAGGAACTGTATTAAAGGGCCATGGCATTAAGAAGGTCGAGAACCACTGCTATAAGTTATGACGCCATGGCACTAACCTGGGCAACAGAGCGAAACTGTCTCAAAAAAGAAAAAAAAAGGAAAGAAAAAAAAATTTTGGGTCTGATTTTTTGGTATGATTTCTGACTGCACACCTCCAAGCTGGCTCACTTGTCCTCCCAATTATTTAAGACGCTCCCCTATATTTTATGAATAAATTCGTTTTCTGATAAAACCAGTCAGATTCTGTTTCCTAAACCACACACCACCCAGACTAAAACAGCTTCCCTGAATCTTCATTTTTTAAAAATAAGTATATTGAATTTTTTTTTTTTTTTTGCAGTTTTTGGCCAGAGCTGGGTTTGAACCCACCACCTCTGGCATATGGGGCTAGCGCCCTACATCTTTGAGCCACAGGCACCACCCTTTTTTTTAGACAGAGTCTCACTATGTCATCCTTGGTAGAGTGCTGTGGTGTCACAGCTCACAGCAACCTCAAACTCTTGGGCTTAAGTGATTCTCTTGCCTCAGCCTCCAGAGTAGCTGGGACTACAGGTGCCCACCATAACACTTGGCTATTTTTGTTGTTGTCATTGTTGTTTAGCAGGCCCGGGCAGGGTTTGAACCTACCTGCCTTGGCATATGTGGCATCCTAACCACTTAGCTACAGGCGCCGAGCCAACCTGAATCTTCATTTTGACTAAGTTTGCCCCCAGGGACAGCTCAGAGTGGGAACAGTTGGTCCTTGCCAAACTTCTACAATCTTCCAGACTAGACAAGGATCTCAGCTACCAAAACCTGCTATGATGACCAGATATTTTATTTTTTTCCTTTTTTCCTGCCTACTTGTACAAAGTGAAGGAACTGATGCCTAATTACTGTATAACTACATAACTTTCAGTGCAGAATAGGGAAGCTGAATCTCTATTTTGAATTAGATTCCTACCTCCTTTATAGCTATTTCAGACTCTAGCCAGTAGGTGGCGGCCTCCCCGGTCTGGTCAAATCAGGCATTGCCCCCATCCTTACCCTCTCACTGCCACAGGGACCACAAAGTGACTTTCATCTGGCACTTCTTTGAACTAACCTGCGGTCTCAAGGCCACATGTGGCCATCCGAATCCCCAAGTGTGGCCCCTCAACCGAATCCAAACTTCACTTCCTTTATTAAAAGGATTTGTTCCGTAAAATTTGGATTCAGTCAAAAGGCCACAGAGTTCTCATCCCCGGTAGGTAGACTCCGGGCAATAGTTGCTAACAGGCCTCTGACGCTCCACCCCCACCTTCCTAACCCTCCTTCACACACAAGCCACAGAGAGAGGTGACCTGGGACCATGAAGACTGTGCTTTTCATATGGTCCCCACCGTTTATGAATATCTCTGCGGGCATGGGAGACAGGACACACTTTCCTTTGATCAGGATGTCAGAAAGGATTAGATCTATTTTTTCTTTTTCTTTCTTTTTTTTTTTTTGTTGATTATGATGCCACTGGCAGTTAATGTTTTAAGAAGCTATTTTTTAGGCCAGGCGTGGTGGCTCATACCTATAATCCTAGCACTCTGGGAGGTTGAGGCTGGTGGAGTGCCTGAGCTCATGAGTTCGAGACCAGCCTGAGCCACAACAAGACCTCTTCTCCAATTTTTTTTTTTTTTAGCTTTTAGCTGGGGCCGGGTTTGAACCAGCCACCTCTGGTATATGGGGCTGGCGCCCTACTCTTTGAGCCACAGGCGCTGCCAAAGACCTCTTCTCTAAAAAAAAAAAAAAACAGCCAGGCACTGTGGTGGGTACCTGTGGTCCCAGCTACTTGGGAGGCTGAGGCAACAGAATTGCTTAAGCCCAAGAGTTTGAGGTTGCTGTGAGACATGATGTCATAGCACTCTACCTAGGGCAACAAAGTGAGACTCTGTCTCCAAAAAAAAGAAGGTATTTTCCTTATCTTGTTTTTAATTTTTTTCTTTTTTTTGAGACAGAGTCTCAAGCTGTTGCCCTGGGTAGAGTGCTGTGGCGTCACAGCTCACAGCAACCTCCAACTCTGGCTCAAGCAATCCTCTTGCCTCAGTTTTTCTATTTTTTTAGTAGAGACAGGGTCTCACTTTTGCTTAGGCTGGTCTCAAACTTGTGAGCTTAAGCAATCCATCCATCTGGGCCTCCCAGAATGCTAGGATTACAGGTGTGAGCCACCGCTCCTGGCCTTGTTTTTATTTATTTTTTTGATATATTTTTGATATATTTTTGATATATATTGATATATATTGATATGTATTGATATATTGATTATTGATTATTGATATATATTGATTTTTTGATATATTTTTGATATATATTTTTTTGATATATTTTTCACCCAGTCTCACTCTGCCACCTGGGCTAGCTCACAGCAATCTCAGTCTCCTGGGTTTAAGTGATCCTCTGGCCTCAGACTCCTGAGTAGCTGAGTCTACAGGTGCTGGCCACAATGGCTAGTTAATTTTTCTATTTTTGAGTAGACACAGGGTCTCCCTCCCACTCAGGCTGGTCTTGAACTCTTGAGTTCAAGCAAGGCATCCTCCTACCTCAGTCTCATGGAGTGCTAGGATAACAGGAGTGAGCCACCATCTCACCAGGTCATGAAGAGCTATTTTCTAATCCTGGAATTATAAGACTAGAAAATGTCTTCTCCTGTCCCCTAGAAATGTCTCCCAAGACTGACAGCTTCTCATGTGGATTCCAACATGGATTGCACTCAGGCATCGGGGTGATCTTTCTTTCACTGTATCATACCTCAACCATCAGCTGTTCATTGTGTTCAACATAGAACATTCAAAAACCAGGAAAACGGCTCAGCGCCTATGGCTCAAGTGGCTAAGGCGCCAGCCATGTACACCCAAGGTGGCGGGTTCGAATTCAGCCTGGGTCCGCCAAATAACAATGATGGCTGCAACCAAAAAATAGCTGGGCGTTGTGGCCGGCGCCTGTGGTCCCAGCTACTTGGGAGGTGGAGGCAGGAGACTCGTTTGAGCCCAGGAGTTGGAGGTTGCTGTGAGCTGCAATGCCACGGCACTCTACCCAGGGGAACAGCTTGAGGCTCTGTCTCAAAAAAAAAACAGGAAAAAACCCCATTTATAGGTGAACAAAGTGAGGGTAAGGGTTGGCTTTCCAGCTCAAGCCTAAACCCCTGTAGCTGGGTGTGGAAGCTCATGCCCATAATCCCAGTGTCTCAGAAGTCTGAAATAAGAGGGTCACTTAAGGCCAGCAGTTCAAGACCAGCTTGGAGGGTGGTGCCTACAGCTCAGTGGGTAGGGCGCCAGCCATATACACCGAGGCTGGCGAGTTCAAACCTGGGGCCAGCTAAAACAACAATGACAACTGCAACAACAAAAAATAACAGTTGGGCACTGGGCATTATGGCAGGCGCCTATAGTCCTAGCTACTTTGGAGGGAGGGTAGGCATGAGAATTGCTTAAGCCTAAGAATTTGAGGTTGTTGGCTCAGTGTCTATAGCTCAACCGGCTAAGGCGCCAGCCACGTACACCTAAGGTAGCGGGTTTGAATCCCCAGCCCGGACCCGCCAAACAACAATAACGGCTGCAACCAAAAAGCTAGGTGTTGTGGCGGGCGCCTGTGATCCCAGCTACTTGGGAGGCAGAGGCAGGAGACTCGCTTGAGCCCAGGAGTTGGAGGTTGCTGTGAGCTGTAATGCCACGGCACTCTACCCAAGGGGACAGCTTGAGGCTCTGTCTCAAAAAAAAAAAAAAAAAAGACCAACTTGGGCAACATAGAAGATCCCCATCTCTTGAAAAAATAAATAAGAGAATGCTCATTCTGTTTTATAAAATAACATTATGCCTAGCTCACTAAAAAAAAAAAAAAAAAGTTATTTGCCACTGCTGGAAGGAAAAGGCTCAATGCATTCAAGATTCAGGTTCACCGGCTAGGTGCCTGTGGCTCAAGCGGCTAAGGCGCCAGCCACATACACCTAAGGTGGTGGGTTCAAATCCCCGGCCTGGGCCCACCAAACAACAATGATGGCTGCAACCAAAAAATGGCCAGGAGTTGTGGCGGGCAAAAAAAAAAAAGATTCAGGTTCACCTATAACCCACATCCAGGAAGACATTGCTGCTGGAGGTGTAATGGACATTAGTACCTTGCAAGAGGTGCTAAAGATCGCCCTTATCCATGATGGCCTTGCAAACGAAGCTGCCAAAGCCTTAGCTGCACTCATCATTGTGTGCTAGCCTCCAACTGTGATGAGCCTGCGTATGTCAAGTTGGGGGAAGCCCTTTGTGCCGAATACCAAATCAACCTAACTAAGGTTGATGACAGTAAGAAACTAAGAGAATGAGTAGGCTTCTATAAAATTGACAGAGAAGGTAAGCCTGTAAAGTCGTTCCTTATTGTATAATTTTTTTGTTTTGAGACAGAGCCTCAAGCTATCCCCCTGGGCAGAGTGCCATGGCACCACAGCTCACAGCAACCTCCAACTCCTGGGCTCAAGCGAGTCTCCTGCCTCAGCTCCCAAGTAGCTGGGACCACAGGCGTCCGCCACAACACCTGGCTATATTTTTTGGTTGCAGCCGTCATTGTTGTTTGGCGGCCCGGGCTGGATTCGAACCCGCCACCTTAGTTGTATGTGGCTGGCGCCTTAGCCACTTGAGCCACAGGTGCCGAGCCTGTTGTATAATAGTTAAGGACTATGGCAAAGCATCTAAAGCATCTCAAGGATGTCATCAAAGAGTAATTTATTTTTTAGTTATTTATTTGTTTGTTTGTTTATTTATTTATTTATTTTTGAGACTGCCTAACTCAGTTGCACTGGGGTTGGGTACCATGACATCATAGCTCACAGCAACCTCAAACTCTTGGACTTAAGTGATTCTCTTGCCTCAGCATCTGGAGTAGCTGGGACTACAGGTGCCTGCCACAACGCCCCGCCTAGTTTTTTTCTTTTTTCTTTTTTTTTTTAGTAAAGATGGGATCTCACTCTTGTCAGGTTGGTCTTAAACTCCTGAGCTCAGGCAATCTACCTCCCTCAACCTCCCAGAGTGCTAGGATTACAGGCATGAGCCACTGCACCTGGCCACAAAGAACGCTTCAAATGCAGGAAATAAACAAATAAAAGTTTGTCTCCTAAAAATAATATTAATAAAATAATAAAAATGAATAGATTAGGTCCAGGTGTAATAAGTCACACCTATAATCCCAGCACTTGGGAGTCCAAGGTGGGTGGATTGGCTGAGCTCACAGATTCGAGACTAACCTGAGCCAGAGCAGGACCTCATCTCTAAAAAATAGCCTGGCTCAGGCTGGTCTTGAACCTGTAGCTCAGATAATCCATACGCCTTGCCTCCCAGAGTGCTAGGATTACAGGCATGAACCACCGTGCCTGGCTTCCACTATTACATTTCTTATTGGAAAATGGAAATAAAATTTATAAGCAAAAATTCAGAACAAAACTAAAAACAGGGAAAAGTTTATAAAACTAAATATGGATCCCAGCAATAACAGCTGAACAGAGAATGTGATTTTAAAATTCTGGCACCTTGGGAGGCTGAGGCAGGAGGATTGCTTGAGCTTAGAAGTTTGAGACCAGTCTGAGCAAAGAGTGAGACCCGTCTCTACTAAAAGTAGAAAACTTAGCCAGGCATTGTGGTACGCCCTACAGTCCCAGCTACTCAGGAGACTACAGCAAGAGGATCACTTGAGCCTAGAAGTTTGAGGTTGCTATGAACTAGGCTGAGGTTATGGCACTCTAGCCTGGGCAACAGAGTGAGACTGTCTCAAAAAAAAAAAAAAAGGCTCAGCACCTGTAGCACAGTGGTTATGGTGCCAGCCACATACACTGAGGCTGGCAGGTTTGAGCCCGTCCGGGTCTGCTAAACAACAATGATAACTGCAACAAAAAATAGCCAGGTATTGTGTATTCTACTTGGGAGGCTGAGGCAAGAGAATCACTTAAGCCCAAGAGTTTGAGGTTGCTGTGAGCTATGACGCCATGGGTAACAGCTTTAGATTCTGTCTCAAAAAAAGAAAAAAAAATCAGTAAGTATCGGAGCCACGTTCAGAACCCAGGCAATCTAGCTCCAGGGTTGGTCTGCATTCCTGACCACTGCAGTACATCTTACTGCCTTGGAACCTATAACTGGACTCAAGGGAGGAAAGGAGAAAAGGGCAGGAGAAATGGACAGATCCCCAATAATTCTTTCCAACGGCAATTTTTATTTATATGGAAATGTACCTCCACAACTCTGTGGCAGCCTGGGATCAGAAGGCCCCTTGTTCCTTTACTCTCTTTTCCAGCCCAAGTCAGCAGGTCCTTTGGGCTAAAGAACAGGGCCAAGTTCTCAAGGCCTCACAGACAGACTCCATGGTTTAGGGCTTGGAGCTGGTATGAAAGATGAATCAGGTTCCATCCTGGACTGTTTTATGGTTGGAGGGCCTGGGCTCCTGGCATCAGGACCTCAGCTCTCTCTCCTAGTAGGAGCTCATGTCACCCACAGGCCAGCTGTGGCTAGGTTCTGGTGGACATGACATTGGGAGAAACAAGCGGCTAGGAGAGGCTAATTTTCTGGTGCTGGGTCAAGTTTATCTTCCTGAGTGGCAGGAGCGGGAACAGGAGCTTCATCCCCTCCATTGAGAGATTTCTGTTGCTCATTGCTATTGGGTGAGGAGGTCCTGCTGCCCTGGGATCCCCAGCGGGTCAGACGCTTTAGGGAGGAATCACGGCGGGCAAGCAGAGGGGGCTGGAAGCCTGTGAAGGAGCTGCTAGTGACCGGACGCTTATCTGGCAGAGAGAATAAAAGACAGTGAGGAGGAAGGTGCATGTGAAGAGGAGTGGTAAACCTGCCTCAGGAGGGAAAGGAGAACTTCTTGACTTACAGTCCTATTTTTGCTGGCCTTGGAGATCTGGAAGGATCCCTTTCTCCCTTCCAACTCCAGGATAAGCTCCAGAGTCTACCCTTTCTCACCTCCAGGCTCAATTGGATGCATGAGCCGATTCATTTGAACATTCCAGTGTTTCACATTGGTGCTGGCCTGGCGCAACTTCCGCTGGGCAGCCTGTGGGAAAAGGGCCAGTGGGAGTGGGTCAAAACCATCATCCATGGCAGAGGGGCTTGATTTTTTCAGAATCTGCAGGCCTCTTAAAATCTGAACAATGCTACTGATCCTATCCTCAGAAAAACCTATGCATGTTCATAAAGATTTATATACATGAACAGAGCTGACCTCCAATTTTAGGGAACTTGTGGACCCTCAAAGGGTAAAACATATCATAGTAATAGTTTGCATTTATTGAGCAGCTAAGATGTGTTAAGCACATTTATTATCTCCTTTAAATTACAGCAGAAATTAACATCAAACAAGGTCAAAAGAGGATAAGTGACTTGCCAGGGACATAGAGTTCTAAACCACCAGACTATGTCACCTCTCCAAAGCCTAATGTAAGAGCCTCTGCTTCAACATTCACATAGCGATTAGCTCTGGGGTGAGTGTAGGTGGGAGAATTGTGAAGGAACTTTCCCTATGTTACATATTTTTGTGTTTGAATTTTTTAGAATGATACAAAACAAAATAAAATTACCAATATTAATAAAAATAAAACATCAAAAACTAAAATAGGTGAGGCATGGTGCCTCATGTCTGTAATTCTAGCACTCTGAGAGGCCAAGGTGGGTGGACTGCTTGAGCTTACAAGTTCAAGATCAGCTGAAAAGAGTGAGATCCTGTCATTGTGGCAGGTACCTGTAGTCCAAGCTACTTGGGAGACTGAGCCAAGATGTTCATTTGAGCCTAAGAGTTTGAGGTTGCTGTGAGCTATGATGCTACAGCACTCTACCCAGGGTGACAAAGTAAGACTTTATCTCAAAAATAAAAAAACTAAAATAAAATAAAGAACCCTGTTCTTATGACTTAGGTTCCAAGGAGTGGAGCTAAAGTACAGGTATAGCAAGATATAGGATTGAGCCTGGAGTGATGGCTTGCACCTCCAGCTACTTGGAAGGCTGAGGCAGGAGGATTGATTAAGCTCAGATCAAGATTGCAATGAGCTATGATTGTACCTACACGCCAGCCTGGGCAATAGAACAAGACCTTGTCTCTAAAAACTTTATAGGGGTATGACCTCCCACATGCTTAGACAGCCAGTACAGAGCCATGGAGTGACAGCCAGGAGTCAGAGTAGGAGTAGGAATGGTGGTGACCACTTGCAGGCATCCTTGTGTCCTCCTGGGGAAGAGGAAAGAGTTGTTTGGAGCCAGCAGTTTCCAACTTTCTAGGGGTTATTTGGAGTTCATTGAGAGCTGGGAAGAAGGTGAGAGATTTCCTCAAAGGGAAATCTCAGCAGAAGCATCTCTTCATCTAAAAAATGTTAGCTTTGTTGAGCAGATCCCTAAGCTCAAGAGTTTGAGACCAGCCTGAGCAAGGATGAGACCTCATCTCTAAAAATAGCTGGGTGTTGTGGTGGGCTGCTGTAGTCCCAGCTATTCGGGAGACTGAGGTAAGAGGATCTCTTGAGCCCAAGAGTTTGAGGTTGCTGTGAGCTATAATACCACAAGACTCTGTCTCGAAAAAGAAAAAAAGAAAAGAAAAATGTTATCTTTGCCTTGGATGTGAATTCTTTTGTTGAGAAAGAAAATCACTACTGTGCCACTATGGGTTTTTTTTGTTTTTTGTTTTTTGGTTTTTTTTATTGAGACAGAGCTTCAAGCTATCACCCTGGGCAGAGTGCCATGGCATCACGCTCACAGCAACCTCCAACTCCTGGGCTCAAGTGAGTCTCCTGCCTCCGCCTCCCAAGTAGCTGGGACCACAGGTGCCAGCCACAATGCCCGGCTATTGTTTTTTTTGGTTGCAGCCGTCATTGTTGTTTGGCGGGTCCGGGCTGGAGATTCGAATCCGCCACCTTAGGTGTACGTGGCTGGCGCCTTAGCCGGTTGAGCTATAGGCACCGAGCCTGTGCCACTATGTTAGTGAAAGAAGGGGTGGACAAGATTCATGATTTAGAACCAAAGAATGTAGAGCCTGAATAAAATGAGAGTTAGGAATGGGTTCCTTAGAAGGAATTTCCTCTACCAGACCAGCTTTTCTGGGCACTATGTTGTTTAAAGGAACTAGGCTATGACCCATATAAAGAAGAGTTGATCCATCTGGTAGGATACAAAGGATCTAGGTGACCAAGAAAATTTCTTGATTTTTGAAAAGACAAAAATAAAGTCTGATTAAAGAATGAAAATTATCCACATTTCAGAATAACTCCATTTTATCTAAAATGTTCCTTACGACTTCCAATTTATTTGAGGTCTCTTAATATACCCACTACTTTTTCAGCCAGTATTTGAGAAAAAATTTCTGAAATATGTCATTATTTCAGACACAAAATATATATGATAAATAGTGACAGGGTGGTTAATCCAATTTCCACATATCTATGATATTTACTCTGCAGTTTGTCATTACCAGCTTGCATGGAGTACAGACAATAGAATTTGCCTTAGTGTTTCAGTTCAAAAGCAGATCCTGATTCAAATATTATCATTCAAACTTAAACACAGGGGCTTGGTGCCTGTAGCACAGTGGTTACAGAGCCAGCCACATGCACCAAGCCTGGCGGGGTGGAGCCCAGCCTGTGCCAGGTAAACAACAGTGACAATTGCAACAAAAAAATAACCGGGTATTGGCTCAGTGCCTATAGCTCAACCGGCTAAGGCGCCAGCCACGTACACCTAAGGTGGCGGGTTCGAATCCCCAGCCCGGGCCCACCAAACAACAATGACGGCTGCAATCAAAAAATAGCCGGGCGTTGTGGTGGGCGCCTGTGGTCCCAGCTACTTGGGAGGCGGAGGCAAGAGACTCGCTGGAGCCCAGGAGTTGGAGGTTGCTGTGAGCTGTAATGCCACGGCACTCTACCCAGGGGGACAGCTTGAGGCTCTGTCTC